>CM064882.1:25828386-25954520 GCA_003313485.2 Penstemon barbatus | reverse complement strand
CGAAGCAAACAAACTTTTTTCATTTTATTATGATTCATGTTCACATTCTTGTTTAAGATTATTTTGTTTCCTAACGTTAGACACCTTATAAAGTTATTACATAATTGCCTTGCATAAATAAATTGATCAATTCCATAAGCGCTCGTATTTCTTTAAGGTTGCCTTTATGCTTCAAAGAAAAGAATTTACGATGGTTCGATCAAAGGTAAGATACGAGTTGATCGCTAATGAGCGTGCGCGACGCGAGACATTCAAGAAAAGAAGGATCGATTTCTTAAAATACTGGATGAAATTAAAACGCTATGAGGCATTGGTGCTTGTGCCGTTGTCCAAAATGCCTTGTTTCGTAAAATGCCACATACATACTCCCATCTCCATTCAGGACAACGACACGATCATCAATGCCAAATAGCGTTTTAATTTCATCAAGTATTTCAAGAAACCGATGTTTCTTTTCTTCAACGTCTCGCGTCGCGTACTCTCATTAGGGATCAACTCGTATCTTACCTTTCACCGAATCACTGTAAACTCTTTTCTTCGAAGTACAAAGGCAACCTTAAAGAAATACACGAGCTTATGGAATTGGTCAATTTATATATGTAGCCAAATTAGTTAATAACACTATAAGGTGGCTAACTGTAGTAAACAAAATAATCTTAAACAAGAATGTGAAAACGCATTATAATTTAATTAAAAAACTTTGTTTGCTTCGCAAAAGGTAGCTTAATTAATCACGCTAAGAGGCTTCCTCGGACTTGTTTGTTTTTCATATCATATAATGTCTCTTAACTGTATATGTCGGAAGTATCTTCTCCATAATAAATTATATGTTGACATGTACTCTTCAATTATGTTTTAAGAAATAGTCCTACTTTTACGAAACTGTAATTCGAAATCCAGTTGTTATGCCATAAATATAATTTTGCACCACAGGTTACCAAATAGCATTGTTATAAAAGAAAAGTCCAATTTGCCGATCAAGTTAGTATAAAACCACGGCTATGTTTCATCAAAATCCTAAACACTTCACAAGAAACGAAAAGATAAGAGAAAAGTTTTTATTTGTTACTTTTTCCATATATCCGACACAAATATCGGAAGAACAAAACCATGAAAAGAGGCCCAAAGCTATGAGATTCAAATGAGAAGTTTTGTCATTGTATGGTAAAGCCTTAATATTCACATGTCTATATATGTCTCGGTGCCTAGATAGACATCAAATGCCTACAAACTTTTGTTCACATTAATTCTTTTCATGTTCCACTAATATTTGATACCTTATGAAAATCCACCGAATCTAACAAGAAGAAAATTTCCAAATTAATTTATTCAATAACGTCATATGATGAATTTATTCGTAGAATCATGAATTCAGTTATATACGAAAAATGATTTTCTTGAACCTGTGGAACTTCACACACAACACACGTTTAACATAACCACATAGTAAATTTCATTAAGGTTTCTTAAAAAATAAATCAAGCATTCAATAATCCAATTTTAAGTGCAAAGTGAATAAAAGATGCGAACATACCCTTTTTTTACCCTAATTAAAATCAAAATTTATTAAATCAAAACTGCTCAAATACAATAAAAAAACCTTGAATATGATTGATCTAAAATAATTCCAAAAAAAAATAAACTGAAAATCACCTGGATTTCTTAACCGAAAATGGCAGCGTTTGTGAGGGAGTTTGAGCAGAATTGGTGAACTGAGAAATGGGGTAAATAAGTAGGTAGAGTTAATATTAGGTTACATTGTTAAAAAAGGTAAGTCAGTGCAATCGGATTCCACTCATATTGATTTTCCTAATATGTTTCTGGATTTTTGCTACCTCGTAACAAAAATTACAAAATCACAATGGATTCTGAGTATCCAATTTACTGTTGTGAATATGGAAGGTAAAAATTGCACTTTCATACTTGGCATAAGTTGTTATTCCATATTGCCCTCTAAGTTTTTCATCTTTTCAAGCGTACGCGGTCACTTACCTGATATAGCAACTTAGTTTGATAGTTACGTGTTGCAGGATCACTTAGATTCTGGGTTATACTATAAACACAAAGTTTACGATATTTCTCCACTTATACCTAAACAACAAATGAAAAGGCTATAAGCTCGCAATAGGAAATCACTCAGAAAACCTATCATCTGAAGTTAAATCACTCACAAAGACGGATTTAAACTTCGCACAACACTCAGCTAACACAAATTCACTCAGAAGATGTTTTCTTTTTGCTTCAACTAGGCTCCTGTCAACAAATGACTTTCACCAGACGAGTGAGTTGTTCGAGCTTCTTGAGACTTAGAAAAATTTCTGCTTCGATTGCAAAATCTCAGAATGTTGTTGTGTGTCTCTCTCTTCGAAATCAACTCTATTTATACTTGGATTTGAAAATATGACCGTTGAAGGAAATCACGATTCAAATCCATAGCTTTAGCCCGAATTCAGAACGACTCCCTGCTACAGTCCTTTCTCTGCTGTACTTTCCTGTAGCAGCATTAAATGCACTCTGCTGATCTGAGAGTTTTCTTCAATCATTTGCCATTACTACCCTTCTCTTACAGCATTTATTACACCAAGTGCATTTATTACCGTTGAACTTTCTCATGATCTCTTCTACTCGGCTGATCGAAACAACTCTGCTGATCAAACTCTGAACTAATCTGATTTGAGTCAGCTGATGGTCTACCTTTCTGATTGCTGTTTCAGCATGAGATTAGTAGTCTTCTGGGCTTTGAACTTTGAACTCTTCTGATGTCTTCTTCACTTGTTCAAAATTCTTCTAAGGGAACTAAGCTTTCCATACTTAGCTGATTTTGACGTTTTGGAAATCATCAAAACCTTCCCTTATCTTCTTATCTTCTTTGCACTTCATCTTCTTCTTCATCCAACAATTTTCCCCTTTTTGATGATGACAAAACTTCAGCTAAGTACCTGTACCTAAACTAAAGTTTTGATCCTCAAAAATTTCTGAGATAGAAATAGTCTGTTGGAATCAAACTTGAACTTTTATAGATTTGAAAAGATTACATATTACAAGTTTGTTCAGATGAGATATGCAAAATAAAAATTACAAGGATTACAAGCATAAGTAACCTAGACTAAACTAGTCTTCTGTCTTGTCTTCTTGCTTGTCCTTTTCTTTTTCATCTTCATCATATTTGGAAGTCTCAGCTTCTAAATCCTTGAAGAACTTTTGTTTCAACAGCTCCAACTTCTTTTGCTTGACATCAGGATTGAGCTGTTCTTCAGCTGAGTCCTTAGCAGCAGCTATCTCTTTATCAGACTTAGCTTCTGCTTCAGCTTCAGTTTCATCAGCTTCATTTTCTTCTTCTGCAATAGGCTTATCTACTGGTCTGCTAGTGCCTTCATTATCAGCATTCTCATTTTCAGCAGCAGATTCCTCTAGTACTTCAGTTCCTTCTAACTCAGCAGTCTTTTCAAGAGATTTGTCTTCTGTCTTGTCTTCTTCTTCACCAAGTATCCTATCTTCCCCCTTTTTGGCATCATCAGCAGGGTTGATTGGATATTGTGGTAAGACTAGAGTGATCTGAAGTGAATCACAGAGAAGCTTGATGTTTTCTTCCATAGCATCAAGTTGAGCTTGTTGTCTTAGTTGATTGGCCTCGAATACCTCCATTCTGTTTAGAACAACTTCTCCTTGGTCACCTAGCTGAATTTGAGTTCCCAGTATCCAATCAGCAGATGCCTTGAAGTATTTCATCAGATTTTGCAAAGTTTCATCCTTAGCTTGAATGGCCATTTCAACTGTTTCTTCAATCTGTCTCCAACCATCAGTAGTGCTTTGAGTCCTTCTCCTGATAATATCCATATCTTGACAGATGGACTTAACATTCTGAGCAGTATCTTCTATCAGAGAGGTAGGAGTTTCAGCAACTTTCTGGGTTGGTTGGCTTACAGCAGCCAACAGATTTGCAGTTATCTTTTCTTCTAACTCCTTCATTGATTTTGAAATCATCTGCTGAGTTGAATCCAACAGAGAAGACTGTAAGTCTTGAGAAGTAGAGGCAACTTCAGATGGAATTTGAGGTAAGGCAAGAGGTTCTGTTTCAGTGATCTGATCTGCTGAACCAGGAGTGGTCTCCTTTACTTTGGTCTCATCAGCTTGACTGGGAAAGCTTTCCTTCTCCTCAGTCTGATCAGTAGCCTTCTCTTCCTCATTTTCCTCTTTATCTTTGATCTGATCAGTAGGGTTAGAAGTGTCTTCTGTTGGGGCTTCTGTTGCGCATCAGCTTTGTCTGCAACAGAAGCCCCAACAGCTTCAACGGGTCTTTCAGCAGACACTGGACTTTGTCTCACTAAGTTTTCTAACTCAGTAGATTTTTCAACAAAAGTCATCTGCTTCCTTGCAGTTTTCTTGGTTCTTCCTTCAACATATCTAGAAGCAGCAGTGTCTTTCTGTTGACTTCTTGTCCTGTGAGCAACATTCTCACCAGGCATTTCAACAGATGGGGTTCTAGAAGGTGATGCAGGAGACATTCCCCTTACATCAGCAGTGGTCTAACTTATAATTTGATCAACATGAGCGTCAGCCATGGTCTTCACTTTCTTGGAAGCCTTCTCCTTAGGTTGATCAGCAACCTTCTTCTTTTTAGTCTCAGCAGCCAGGTCAGCTGTTTTGACTAATCTCCTTTGCCTTTTGGCAGGAACATTCTTTGGTTCCTCATCTTCATCATCTTCAGGCTCACCAGCCTTCCTCTTCATAACAGGCAAGTACTTGGACATTGCCTTGGACTTATGGATCTCCTTTCCATTCAACATAACACAACCCAGTTTTGACAGCAGATAACTGAGTGTGATTCTGTGATTGGTGTAGGGGCCTTTTCCTTTCTTCACTTCAAGGAAATCAGCGAAGATGTACCATATTATGATGGACCAGTTGACTTCCAGCCCATAGTAGATAGCAGCCATGATGCTAAACCTCTTCATGGTAACAGCATCAAGAGAAAAAGTGCAGTTCTCTATCAGCTTAGAGACCATATCAGCCATCCTCTGATATTTGTCATTCAACTGTTTCTTCCTTATGTTTCCAGTCAACATTTCTCCTTCTTTGGCGCAGATCGCCCAGAATTGTTGGTGCTTTTCTTCAGTCAGCACTGTAACATCGTGTCTTCCTCTGTTTGGGAGACCAAACGTCTCGTGAAGAACAGTGGGTAAGATGACCACAGATTTGTCACCGACTGTCGCCTTGATTTCCATAGAGTTGTAATCAGCAGATGCCGTCTTGTAATATTCCATAACCTGGTCAGTCCAGATTACGCCTTCGTTGTACTCCATGAAATTCACTAACTGTGCAGATTTGAACTTTTCCAACAGTTCCTTCATCAAATCCGTACCAGATTGGTAGTAGGATTCATAAACTTGGAACATACCTTCAGCAGCCATCTTAATCTGTTGAAAGTTAGAGAAATAGGAAGATTTTTGCAGAGAATACAAGTAAATTTTTCTCTCAAGTATGCTTTGAATATTTAGGGTTCGTAAAGAACTACACGGCTGATCAGATTGGGATTTATAGAGTTAGGGTATCTTGGATTTCGTGATACCAGCAAACCGTTAGATCCGTTTCTTGTCAGTGCTGATCGTGCGGCGTCAGTTACGACCTTTCAAATTCAAATCGCATTAAATGAGGAGCGGGAATTTGTATCGCCCTTTTGTCACTTGTAAAAGCGTGTTTTGAAATGAAACGTTTTAAACAGTCAGCTTTTACATAAGCGATCAGATGAGTAAATTAAATACTTATCTGATGGACTAATGTCCTGATGACACAGTTGTTATCAGAGAAAGTCAATAGCTGATAACCTTCCTCAGCTGTTTGTCAATCCAGCTAGATAAATAATCTTCATTCTTCAAGACTTTAATCTTCTGTTGAATACATAACTTCAACTAACTGACATTAACAGATTTCATCTTTTAATCAGAAGTACCGCTAGTCTTACACGTTCCCCCTGACTTTAAGAATTCATAAGTTAACTAGTCTGTTGAGAGTTAATCCTTGAAGATAAATACGATGAGTAAGCTGTTGAACTTTAGTCTTCTGATAAGTTCCCCCTCAGCTTATGCATCCAATTTCAATAAACCTAGTTCAGCTCTTAGAGTTGAAAACCTTGTCTCACTTAAAGGTTTTGTGAAGATGTCAGCAATTTGATTTTCAGTAAACACATACTCTATTTTGACATTTCCTTTCTCCACATGATCTCTAATAAAGTGATGCTTGATCTCAATATGCTTAGTCCTTGAATGACTTGTAGTATTCCGAGTAAGGCTGATTGCACTAGTATTGTCACAGTAGATTGGTATTCCACTCATCTTGATATTGTAGTCTTCCAGTTGATGCTTCAACCACAAGATTTGTGCACAGCAAGCTCCAGCAGCTATGTATTCAGCTTCAGCAGTAGATATGGATACTGAAGTCTGTTTCTTACTCATCCATGAGATCAGGCGACTACCTAAGAATTGACAGGCACCTGTTGTGCTTTTTCTATCAATCTTGCAGCCAGCAAGGTCAGAATCTGAATATCCAATAAGCTCAAATCCAGATTCCCTAGGGTACCACAACCCCAAATCTTGAGTGCCCTTAATATATTTCAGTATTCTCTTGGCAGCTAAGAGATAAGATTCCTTAGGATTTGATTGAAATCTCGCACAAACCCCAACAGAGTACATGATATAAGGTCTGCTTGCTGTTAGATATAACAATGACCCAATAATGCCTCTGTATTTGGTGATGTCTATTGATTTGCCATCTTCATCTTTATCCAAACGAAGACTTGTAGACATAGCAATAGTAGCAGTAGAGCTAGTTTCCATACCAAATTTCTTGAACAGATCTTTTGTGTATTTTGCTTGGCTTATGAAAATTCCATCAGGCAGCTGTCTTACTTGCAAGCCAAGAAAATAATTAAGTTCTCCCATCATGCTCATTTCAAACTTGTTCTGCATCAGCTTTGAGAACTTGTCACACATCTGTTGGTTAGTTGAACCAAAAATAATATCGTCCACATAAATTTGCACAAGCAAAATATGTTCTTCCCATTCAATAGTGAACAAGGTCTTGTCAACTTTACCTTTGCGAAATCCTTTAATTAAAAGAAAATCAGATAAGGCATCATACCATGCTCTTGGAGCCTGTTTCAGTCCATAGAGGGCTTTCTTCAGACGATACACCTTGTCTTCTTCTTGATAGACTTCAAAACCAGGTGGTTGTTCAACGTAAACTTCTTCTTGCAATTCTCCGTTGAGAAAAGCTGATTTCACATCCATCTGATAGACAGTGAAATTCTTGTGAGCAGCATAAGCAAGAAAGAGTCTGATAGCCTCTAATCTTGCTACTGGTGCAAACGTTTCATCAAAGTCAATGCTTTCTTCTTGGCAGTAACCCTTGGCCACTAATCTTGCTTTGTTTCTGGTGATTTCACCATCTTCATTCATCTTATTTCTGAATACCCATTTAGTGCCAATGACTCTTTGATGACTTGGTCTAGGAACTAAGTACCATACTTCATTCATTTCAAATTGATTTAGCTCTTCTTGCATAGCTTCAATCCAGTTCGAATCACTGAGAGCTTCTTCAATCTGTTTGGGCTCTAATTGAGATAGGAAGCTGATAAACATTGCATCACTTGCAGCAGCTCTCCTTGTCTTCACTTTGTCCAAAGGATCACCAATCACCAGTTTTGGTGGGTGATTCTTGAGCCATCTGAGATCAGGTTGCAAATCATAATGTTGTCCTTTGTTTTGATCTTGCAACACTACTGTTGGAGATCCAGTAGTAGTCTGTTGAACATTTGTTGTCTGTTGAACAGTCTCTGGTCTATCAGCTGTTTGCAACTCGTCTGTTAGACAATCAGCACTGTGATTTTTAACAGCACTTGAGTTATCAGCTGGGTTGAGATCAGGTAGTATGATGGGAACATATTCTTCATTCTTTCCAACATTCAACTTCTGTAAATCAGTAGACATATCTTGATTAATACTTTGATTCTTTTCAGAAGATTGACTTGGTTCATCAAATACTACATGAATGGACTCTTCTATTAGTAATGTTCTTTTGTTAAAAACTCTATAAATTTACTAACAGTTGAGTATCCTACAAAAACAGCTTCATCAGCCTTTTCTGCAAATGCAGTAAGATGATTTTTACCATTATTTAAAACATAGCATTTACAACCAAAAATCTTAAAGTAATGAATGTTTGGCTTCCTGTTGTTCCAAACTTCATATGGAGTCTTGTTTTGGTGCTTGTTGATCATGCATCTGTTTTGGGTAAAAAATGCTGTGTTTGTTGCTTCTACCCAAAATCTTTGAGGCAGCTTAGCTTCAGCTATCATGGTTCTGACAGCTTCCTTCAGTGTTCTGTTTCTCCTTTCAGCAACACCATTCTGTTGAGGGGTTCTAGCAGCTGAATACATGATGTATTCCTTTGATATTACCATACTCTTCAACAGTAGAGTTTGTAAACTGTGTCCCTCTATCTGATCTGATCTTCAATATCTTTATGCTTTTCTCATTCTGGATCAGCTCCATCAGATTTGTAAGATGTTCCTTGGTTTCACTTTTCTTTTTCATGAATATCACCCAAGTATATCTTGAATAGTCATCCACAACAGCTAGGCAGTATTTCTTTCCACCATTGCTGACTGGATCAATGGGTCCAAATAAGTCCATATGTAGCAGCTCCAATATTCTTCCAGAAGATTGATGCTTCTTGCTTTTGAACGATGACTTGATTTGTTTACCCTTCTGACAAGCGTCACAAAGCTTATCTTTGCTCATGACTGTCTTTGGAATTCCTTCTACCAGATTATTCTTGATAAGTCTGTTGATGGTCTTGAAATTCACATGATTCATTCTTTTGTGCCACAGCCAACTAACTTCACTTGGTGTTGATGCCACCAAACAAACGTTTGAATTCTTGTCAGCAGAATTCCAGTCGACTATGTAGATATTTCCTTGTCGTCTTCCAGATAAAATTACCTTCTTTGTACCAATCTGTTCAACATAGCACTTATCTGTTGAGAAGATGACTGAATATCCTTTGTCACAAAATTGACTTATGCTCAACAGGTTGAACTTTAGGCCTTTAACATATGAGACGTCAGATATCTCTATGTTTCCCTTGATTAAGCTTCCTTTTGCTACAATCTTGCCTTCTTTACTGTCTCCAAAAGTAACTTTTGGACCATCCACAGCAACAGCATTAGTCAGTTCATGTATGCTTCCACACATGTGCCTTGAACAGCCACTGTCCAAGTACCAAATCTTCTCTACTTTACTCCTACTCCTAATCATAACCTACAAAACAAAATAAAATTGTTTTAGGTACCCTTATTGAGAGGGTCCTGAAGGATTAGTTCCACCTTTGACAACCCAAGATGATGAAGTCTTAGGCTTCTTAGGTTTCTGAGTTTCAACAAGAGTATGAACAGCTTTGCCTTTACCACGTTCATCAGATTTGTCATATTGTTGATGATCAGCATGATAAGGATAATGTTCAAATGCAGAGTAAGATGCATGATAAGGAGGATATGCATGCATTGGATGAGCAGGATATGGTGCATAGTAAGTTGGAAATTGAGGTGCATGATACATAGGATGATATGCAGCAGGTTGCACATAATAAGACTCATTTCCATACCAAGCATTTTGATTTTTCTTATTCTTATGCTTCTTTGGTTTACTACTTGCTTGCTCATTAACAGACGACTTAGTTTTATCACTAGTCTGATTAGTTTTAGCCTTATCAGAGGACTTCCTAGGACTCTTCTGTTTAGGCTTACTAGTCTGTTTTCCTACACTAGGCTTTTTGCTCTTTTTAGCCTTAGGAGTTTTCGTCTCCTTAAATACTTTCTCAGGTGAAGCAGGTCTAGCAGTTTGAACATACAGGATGACCTTACTATTGTCAGCAGATATAAATTTCTCAGTATGATTCAATTCTTGCTTATCCTGTTCTAAAGGTGTCTTCTGTTTACTAGACATATGAGTGGATGCAACAGATGACTTCTCATGAGACTCAATGACTTTCTCAAGCTCAATGATTTTACCTTTATAAACTTCACATTCAGCTTTCAGAGATTCATGTTCTTGCTCAAGCTGTTTATATTCAGCTGATTCTCTTGGCCTTTCAGCTGAGAGTTTCAGTGAACTGTTTTGCTCTTTTAGCAATATCATCTCTTCCTTAAGCTTTTTATATGCTTCAGCAATAGTAGTATTGTTAAGCATCATTTGTTCAAATGAACTAAATAGTTCATTTTCAAGAGGAGTTACCTCACTATCCTCAGAGTCATCAGATTCCTTAGCCATCAGGCAGAGAAGGGCAGGGCTCTCTTCATCAGAAGACTCTTCATCAGAAGTGTCAGAATCTGAATCAGATGAGTAGACGGCAGCTGGCTTTTCTGCTTCTGCTACCATCGCCTTTGCTTTCTGATGCTTTCTTTCTTTTCTGATTCTCTTTTCTTCTTCAGTATACTTCTCAGCTTTAGGATATGGGCAATCTCTGATGAAATGACCAAGTTTCCTGCAGTTATAACACATCATTTTAGATTTGTAAGAATCCTTTTCCTGAGAAGAAGAAGAAGTAGGGTTAGAAGTAGAAGCATTGTTATATTTGTTCTTCATTTTTCGTCTGTAGAACTTTTTGAAGTTGTTCATCAGCAATGCAACGTCTCCAGCAGTGTACTCCTTTTTGTTGAGTAGTGTGGATTCATCAGATGAGTCCACATCTTTGCTTTTGTGAGCTGGCCTTCTGGGATTTTCAGCAGCAACAAGTGCAGCTGTGGGACTTGAAGTTGAGGTTTCTTCAACACCCATTCTTGGCAGTTTATACTCGTACGCCTTGAGTACTGAGAACAGCTCGGTGAGAGAAATCTTGCCCAGATTTCTTGACACTTCCATGGCTGTCACATTCATGTTGAACTTTGGAGGTAGAGCCTTCAGAACTCTGACGGTTATCTCCTTGTCCGTAAAGGTTTTTCCAAGCTTTAGCACTTCATTCAATGTCCTTGTAAACCTTGTATCCATCTGGTCAATGGTTTCCGCAGACTTCATCTTGAAGTTGTCCAGCTTTTCCAGAGCAACACTCAGCTGATGCTCTTTGATGGCGTCGTTTCCTTCGCTCATGTCACGAACCTTGTCCCACATCTCCTTTGCAGTTTTGCAATGTTTGACTTTGTCAAACCGATCATTGTCCAGGGCTTTGGTCATGATGAAACGGCCAACTTTATCCAGATTGAATAGCTTTATTTCTTCGGCTGTCATCTCTGTCAGATCTTTTTCCACCACTAGTTCAGCTTCATCAACTATGATAGTCTTGGTGAATTTGAATGGACCTTTTATGATACATGTGTACATGTTATCATTATAGGCAGCTAAGAAGATCTCCATTCTGATCTTCCAGTCTTCAAAAGACATACCAGCAATGTGGGGAACATGGCTGATACAGTCCATTTTTCAAAAAGTTTTGAATTTTCAAAAAGAATGCTCTTTTGAAAAGTTTGAAAAACCTTTGAAAAACACTTGGATCAAGCTCGTTGATCAGGCAGCTGATTCAAATGAACCACCTGCTCTGATACCACTTGTTGGTCCCAAGTGGTCAGATGAGGTTTAGAGGGGGGGGGTGAATAAACCTCTTTAAAAAATTTCTTCCAATTTTAACTTTAAAACTTTTCTCTAACAGTGAGCAGACTAAGCTGATCAGAGTAGTAAGTTACAAGTCTGTTCGCGAACAAATCTTTGAACAGGTTTGATGACCACTCGTCTGATTATTACTTAGCTGATTTTGTTAAAATCAGTTTTAATACTTAGAGTACTTGCAGCGGATTTTTCAAAGTGTTTTTCACAAGTAGTCTCAGTACTTTGAAAAATGTTTCCCCAGTTTTATAAACTCCTTTTAAAATCTTTTCAAATAGTTAAGTAAAGTGTTTTTATGCAATCAGAAAATATGCAAGTTTAAAAGCAATGTAAAAACACAAGTAATTTTTATAGTGGTTATATGGATGTAAATATCCTTTAATCCACTCGTCCAAGTCACAAAGATCTTGGGTTATACTAGAAACACAAAGTAACCAGTACATGCACTCTGCTTACGCCGATCAACAAATGAACAGGCCGTAAGTGCGCAGTAAGAAATCACAAAGAAATCCTACTCTCTGAAGTAATATCACTTACTTAGATGGATATCTACTTCTCACAACACTCTGTTTTACAAAATCACTCAGAAGATGTATTTTTCTTTGTTCTTCAACTTCGCTTTTCGTCAACAAATGACTAAGCTGATGAGTGAGCTGTTCTTGAGACTTAAAGAGTTCTGCTTTGAAAATTTCTCAGAGATTGTGTTGCTTTTATTCTCTTCATCTCTTTCAGCTATTTATACTTGAGGTTTGAAAAATGTCCGTTGAAGAGAGACAAGATTCAAATTCCTCGAGTACTGGTCCTTAAAATCCGCGAACGGCTCTTTTGCAGTCTGTCCGTACTGTCAACAGTACTATTCTGCAGGCAGCATTAAATGCACCCAGCTGATGCGAAGCATTTCTTCAATCATTTGTCTTTAATATCCTTGTACTTCAGCATTTATTACTTCCAGGGGCATTTATTACCGTTGGGAAGACTTTATGATCCTTTCCACTTGGCTGACGGAAGTGCAAGTCTGATGGCGAACAAAGCTGATCTCAAACTTGAACAAATCTGATTTGAGTCGACTGATCTTCATCAGTCTGATAACTTTCCATCAGCAGATCAGAAGTCTTGGACCTTGAAATTTTGACTCTTCTGATGTCTTCTTTTACTTAGTCAAAATTCCTTCCAAAGGGATCATCAGCTAAGTTACTCCATACTTAGCAGATTTTGAAGTTTTGGAATGCATCAAAACCTCCCTTCTAAATTTGTCTTTAGTGCCTTCATCTTCATCCTTATCCAACAGCAACCAATTAGTTGGAACTCGTCCATATTAAGCCAACCTACAACTTTTCCGTGCCCTTCTTGTCTTAGTTACCACTTTGGGAGAGTGAAGTTGGTGTTGTTTATCCACATACTGAAACTATTTTTTACTAAGCTTTCTCGACAATTAGGCAACTGGATCCGGATGGTTTTTTATTGGGCCATTTGGTCCAGCAATTTGGTTCCAAGTTGAATTTGTTCATAATCATTTCTAAGAAGTAGGATCATTGCCCTTGCATATTTAGCCCCAAATGGCCTAATTTTTCTGCACCTTCTAGGTATGTATAACCCCACTTGATATTCACATTAGATGAATTTTTGCTCTAAAAAAATACTATATTTATGAGTTTTAATTTGTTACCTGTAATTTGCACTTCTGAAATTGGATATTTTCGTAAGGGTTATGAGTAGTCTTAATATGTTTATTTTTAAGAAGTTTATTTGTGACGGTATATGGAGATTAAGATAGATATTTGAATTTAATGTCTTTAAGAGTATTGTTGAAACAAGCTGGTGAGTGGTTCCTTTGTTATGAAACCACCAATTTTTTACCTTCAAGAGTTAAGGATTATTAGACATATGTTATGCTTTATTGCCGAAAGTTATGGTTATATATATTCGTAAGTATGTATATATTTTATTTTATTGTTCAGTTGAAGTACTTGCTTTTTTAAATTTATTTGTCTAACTAATTTTAGAATTTTTCGGTATAAAATATTAGCTGACAGACTTCTTTGAATTTTTTTAAAATTGAATTCTATATTTATTTTTAATTCAAATCATATTCAAAACTCCAAACATCATAAAATACACTATCCAAATTCAATCAAATAGTATTTCAAAAGTTCACTAAAACCACTCAAACCAATTTTTCAAAACTAAAACGAAAGAATTTCAAAAATCATTCCATACCTATATGGACCCTTAACACTTCATATATATCTAAAATCTAAGATGCGAAAAATTGATTCAATTATCCTAAGATTTTAGATCTTAAATCTAAAACAAATACAAAAAAAAAATATAGTAATAGTAATTGTGTTAATTATATTCATAATAATAAATAATATAGCAAGCTAAATAAGAAATGCATTCCTACGTAGCCTTGCATCTACTAATTGCTTAGTTCCAACAGATTTATTATCACAACTAACTTTGAAATCAATTTCAACATGGTCATTCATTTACTTTTCAATCCATCTAGCTCATAGAGTCTATATCAAAAGGAGTTCTAAATAATAGCATTGCAAAATATATCTTTTTACACATCATAGATCAGTATTTGATTATCTAATGCAAAGGAATTTAGCCAACAATTTTTCTTACTTCTATATCTGCATTGCATGCATGGCAACCATCTTGATGGAACTCGTCCGTATTAAGCCAACCTACAACTTTTTCGTGCCCTTTTATCTTAGTTAGCACTTTTGGAGAGTGAAGTTGGTGTTGGTTATCCACATACTGAAAATATTTTTTATTAAGCTTTCTCGACAATTAGGCTACTAGATCCGGATGGTTTTCTATTGGGCCATTTGGTCCAGCAATGTGGTTCCAAGTTGAATTTGTTCATAATCATTTCTAAGAAGTATGATCATTGCCCTTGCATATTTTGCTCCCAAATGGCCTAATTTTTCTTCACCTTCTAGGAATGTATATCCCACTTGATATTCACATCAGATGAATTTTTGCTCTAAAAAAATGCTATATTTATGAGTTTTAACTTGTTACCCATAATCTGCACATCTGAAATTGTATATTTTCTTAAGGGTTATGAGTAAAGTTAATATGTCTATTTTCCAGAAGTTTATTTGAGTAGGTATATGTAGATGAAGATAGATGTTTGAATTTAATGTTTTTAAGAGTATTGGTGAGACAAGCTAGTGAGTGGTTCCTTTGTTATGAAACCACCAATTTTTTACATTCAAGAGTTAAGGATTAATATACATCTGTTATGCTTTATTGCCATGAGTTAAGGTCTTATTTATATTCGTAAGTTTGTATATATTTTATTTTATTGTTCAGTTGAAGTACTTGTTGTTTCAAATTTATTTGTCTTAATAATTTTAGAATTTTTCGGCATAAAATATTAGTTGACAGACTACTTTGAAAATTTTTAGGATTGTATTCTATATTTATTTTTAATTCAGATCATATTCAAAACTCCAAACATCATAAAATACACTATCCAAATTTAAATCATTTAGTATTTCAAAAATTCACTAAAACCACTCAAACTAATTTTTCAAAGTTAAAACAAAAGAATTTCCAAAATCAGTTCATACCTATATGGACCCTTAGCACTTCATATAGATCTAAAATCTGATACCTAAGAGGGGGGGGGGGTGAATTAGGTATATAACTTTTTCAATGAGTTTTTTTTCTAGAAGACAATTAATGTAAAGTTCCAATAACTTTAAATAAAAGTTAATTGTTCCAATGATTTTAAGATTAAAGTTACGATATGATTAAGTTCCAAGTTCCAGTGAAGTAAAGTGCAAATAATAAATAGAGTAAGAAAACAAACACAATTTATAGAGGTTCGCGCCCCAACGGCCTACTTCCTCTCTTCCAGCACCCCTGGGTAAAATCCACTAATATATCGTGGCTTGCAGGACAAACCTTCGCCACTCGAGATTACAGGATCAATTCTTTCTCTCGAAACGAGCTTGCTAGGCCTAACCTATCGCTCAACAAAAAACGTGCTTGCTAGGTTCCTACCTATCGCACAAAAACAGTGCTTGCTAGAACACTCAGTCCTATCTCACTACGAGCTTGCAAGTACAAAACTTTCGCTCAAAAACAATAGTAAAATTTTGATTACAAATAAATGCTCCAAAGTGAGCTGATTTTGCAATTGAGAAAACGATAATCTTTTTCTTCTATTACTTAGAGTATATTCAAGATTTCAAGAGCAAGAAGAAAAGATATTTTAAAAAGCCTTTTTGAGAATGACGATTTTAACAAACTTGAGAGCACTCAAAGACTTTAACTAGGAGAAATGATTTAGCAAGTGAAAATGTAGATAATTGAGTTGTATTGAGCCATTAGAAATGATCCACTATTTATAGTTGAGTAGAGTTGGTTCAATAGGGAAAAATTTTAAAATTCAAAAATGATTTTGTCACATTTAAAAAGATGTTGCAAGATTAAACCATGTGACTAATTTTCCAATGAATATGGACAAGGTTTAGTAATTAGGTAGAGATGAAATCTTTCCAAAAGAATTGATTTTAGAAACAAGGGTAAGATATTTAGCTAGACAAATTGGAGACATATTGTTTTGCTAGCTAAGTCAAGGGATTTGAAAGAAATATTCCCTTTAAAAATTGATTTGATTTAGAATTCAAAAAACAATGGCTACAAATAATCATGTATTAAAATAGCATTAAGCTTATTTAACAGCATGATTTTCGGCCAGATTGTAATAGGCAAGGTCACGGCTCATTTTTAAAAAAAGATAGTTATGCAACTTTGATATAATAGAAGTTTTAGAAAAGGGTCAAAAATGTTGGGTCAAGAGTATTTAAAAAGTTTGGGCTAGAAATTTTCTTGCTCTTTTAATCAATTGAAAATACTTACTAAGTAGACCACAATTTTCTTGAATAAAAAATTGGGCCCTTCAGGGGTGCTAGCCGCTAGGGGCTTCGATCTTGATCTTTATTCATAACGAGCCTTTAGCTAAAATTGGCCTTCTCATGATCTTCCTTCATAATTTGCATAATCCTTTTCGTATCAAACGTGGGCCTTCTTCATTATTTTGGACTATCTCAAACTCCATATGGGTTGCTCTTTTATAAATAAAAACCTGTTCAAATCATAAACCTAAAGAGCACTAATATATTAAAAGTTCGTTTGTTAATCATCAAATATTCGGCTAACAAAATCTAAGATGCTAAAAATTGATTCAATTATTCTAAGATTTTAGATCTTAGATCTAAAAAAAATAAAAAAAAAAATATGGTAATAGTAACTGTCTTAGTTATATTCATAATAATAAATACTATAGCAAGTTAAATAAGAAAGGCATTCCTAGATAGCCTTGCATCTTCTAATAACATAGTTCCAACTGATTTATCATCACAACATTAAAAAATATGAGTTACTTTAATTTTCTACAAACATTAAGAAAAGCATAGAAGTATTTTGCAAACATTTCAAAGCATAAGGAAGTTTGACGCAAACTTCCAAGAGTACAAGGAAGTTTTTTGCAAACGGTGGAAAACACAAGGAACTTTTACGAAAACTTTAAAAAACACAAGGAAGTTTTCTGCAAAGATTCAAAGGTACAAGGGTATTCTTGTCATTTTGAATCAAAAATCACGTCAGAAACAAAAAAACCGCATTTTTGGAGCGTAGACTACACACGCACGTCAAAATATTGACGGAGGGAGACGGAATGGGTGTAATTTGCAGGATTTTTGAAAACACAAGGAAGTCTGGTGCAAAAAAATTTCACATGTGTAGTTTTTTGCAGGTTTCGATATCAAAGGGTAGTAATATGCGTTTTCCCCTATAATTTGAAATTATCTAATAAGTGAATTTAATAGTTGTGGGTGCATAAGCGCAGTTGAGCAAGATGATATGTTAAATTACATTGATGTTGCATGCATATAGAGCAAGATATTATCTTATATTTCTAACTATAATAGGGTTGGTTATATCTGGCTCTGGGATTCCCTACAAAAAAACCATTGACAATAAATTTTATTCTGTATTGTTTTATGAACCGAACTGCAAATGAAATTTGTTTTAATAAACTTGAACCTGCATTCAAAAGTTATGGAGTTGAAATTAAGTATCGTGATCGTGATTAAAATAATTCTTATAAAATTTCCCTAATCATTATATGTAATACTTTTGAATTATCCAAAAAAAACTGTTATTGCTTTTGAAATTAATAAAGGGTATAACAGTTTTTTTTGCAAGTTAACTCCTTGTGATATGTCTAATGGCAATTTACCTCCCTGTGAAATAAAAATAGGCAATTTAACTCCCTCTTAAATGAAATAATGAACATAAAATTAAAAACTAGCATAAAATTCATGTAAGATAATAAACTAGTCAATCTCAACTTGTTATTGGTGTAACAGAGATTAATCGTCTACAAACTGAATTTATTCAAATACATTTGTAACTGATTTATAAATCAAACTCAAATTTGATTTTGTACTATAAAAATACGAACCTTCTTACACCGTCCTTGAGTAATTGAAATTGAACATTCATAAAAGATAATCTCGTAGAAAAACAAGTAGGAGTGGGTCTTTAATTTTAGAAGAGTAGAAAAATATGAGTTCTTGAACCTTAGGGCATCTTCAATCGTTAGGGGGAGGGGGAGGGGGATTTTGAGGGGGAAAAGAATTATGGTCTTCAATAGTGGGGGGAAGTGGGGAGGGGAGGGAGAGTGGGAGGGGGAATGAGAGACAAAGGGCAAAAACTTGCCCTCCGGCCATCTTCAATGGTAAGGGGGAGGGGGAGGGGGATTTTTGGGTTTTTTTAAAATTATGGTCTTCAATGGTGGGGGGGAGTGGGAAGGGTGAGGAGAGTGGGAGTGGGAGTGGGAAAGAAAGGGCAAAAGCTTGCCCCTCCTTTGCCCCTCGGCTCACACGTTTCTTTTTTTTTTTTTTTTTTTTTTCCGTCTTTTGTACATTTGATGGTTTTTATTTTAATAAATTTTGTGTATGGATTAATAAATTTTATATTATAAAAAATTAAATCTTTATAGGAATTAGTTTTAATTAGATATTTTAAATTTGTATTTTAATTTGGATAAAATGTACAAATGATTCAAATTATAAATTATTTTTTTATCAAATAAATGAACTTTAATATGATTAAAACTCGAGTATTGCGATTTTTTTTATAATAATAATTATTATTATCATAATAATAATAATAATAATAATAATAATTATTATTATTATTATTATTATTATTATTATTATTAATATTAAAATATAATCTTTTATATAAGTACTATTTAATTTAACAAAATTACATATTAAAAAAAGTTAAACTTCATAATAGAACACTTAAAATATTTAAACAAATAAGAATACATACTAAAAATCATCGACCGTGCCTTTTCCACACATGGGCAATTAAGTCGTCCCGAAGTTTACGATTGGCTACTACAGATCGTATTGCTTGATGGCGCATCATATAATTCTCCATGGATAATTCACCACATCTTGGATTAACTTCTCGCGTTGGTCCTGGATAAATATTAGCACGGGCTCTACGAGACGTGGAAATATTTGTATCATCGTCTTCAGACTCGGCATCATCGTATTCATGACGTTCGTCCTCCACAATCATATTGTGAAGTACTACACAAGTTTGGTATCACATGATTATTATTATTATTATTATTATTATTATTATTATTATTATTATTATTATTATTATTATTGTTACTATTATTATTATCTTTATCTTTCACTAGGGCTGTCAATGGGGCGGATTTCAATCCGGATCCGTCCGAATTCGGTCCGATTTATTAGGATAATTGTCCGATTAGAGATTCAATGGACATGATCCGATTATAAAGATCCGAAATCCAAAACTCATGGAGCGAATATGGATTTAGGTCGATCCGATCCGTTAAAGATCTGTATCCGACAACAAATAAAAAGAAAGATATATATACAAAATGATTTATAAAAATAAGTATCATTAATAATATTTCAACGTCAATTTAAGAAGATAGTAATTTATAATTCGTATAAATTTATTTAAACCAATAAATTCATTCTACAAATATATATATATAGTAAATAAACTTTAAAAATGTGAGCTAAAATTAAATAAAATTGAAAAGATAATAAGCTTATTTTAGGAAAAAAATATTAATTTAACTTTTTAAATACAAATTTATTGGATCCGAAAAATATCCGATATCCGGCCAACTCCGACCAAGATCCGTTGGATTAAAAAAATCTAGATCCCAGCACAATCCGAGCAAGATCTGAATTCGACATGATTCGATCCGACATAAATGGAGTTGGATCTGGACGAGCCTAATCCGACTAGAATCCGACCCATTGACATCCCTATCTTTCACATTATTATTATTGTTGTTGTTATTTATTATTTATTGTTATTATTATTATTGTTATTATTATAATTTTTTTGTATTATTATTAACATTTTTGTATTTTTATTATTATATTATTTTATAATAATAATTTTTTTTTATTGTTATTATTATTATTATTTATAATTATTTTTGTATTATTATTTTTGTTATTTATTATTTTTACTTTTTTTATTTTTATTATTGTTATTGTTATTATTATTGTTATTATTATTTTATTATTATTATGCTATGTCCCTAACTGTTGAAGATGATTATGGAGTGGGAGGGGGAGTGGGAGGGGGAAAGGGGGAGGGGGAGGGGGCAGTTTTGCCCCAACGATTGGAGATGGCCTTATATTCAATCCAAGCAGATATTAGTACTCCTATTATTTATCTTTAGGCCTTCTACACTTGGGCTTTCTGTAACTAGACCATATTATTTCCCACTTTAAAACAATTGGACCTTTATTCCCCCCTTTCTATTGGGCTTACATTTGATCCAATATTGATGGCTCCAAAAATGATTAACCCAAATAATTTATTTGTTGTCCTTGGAAATAATATTTCAAGTTATTAGAGCATGGTATGTCAGATATAGTATATTTTTTTAAAGTTTTATAAACGTAATTTGTTAATGATAGTGAATAACACGTCGTCTAGTATTGAAATTCTATAAAGATCTTCTTCCCATCTATTTTTTGACAAAATAACTTAATTAGTTAAACTATTTGTATGAAGTATGTAACACTATTTTTTTTTTTTTTTTTTGTATGCAATAGTTGCACGAACTAAACTTTCCATAACTAAAATTATCAAAAAAAATAAAATAAAAATAAAATTTCCATAACTAAACCCCAAAAAAATATATAAAATAAAAATAAACTTTCCATAACTAAACCCCAAAAAAAATAACCATGTCAAATTCATCAAGGAAACCTTAACCAGTAATTTATTTCTATACCGACCAACTTTTACAAATAATTTTACTTTTCCTTTTCAAAATCTATATTAATGGGATTTTCGCCGTAACTATACTATAGTTATAGTATAGAGTTCATATATGCAGGTTAATAAACCCTTCATAGGAAAGTTTAACAGCTCACCACTTTCTTCGCCTCCGGCCACCACTAGACCCTTCACCGGTGAGTTCTAACTCTTCGGTTATTAGAATTCACCACATGGATTGGGCTAAGTCCACTTACTTGGCTTGGACCTAACTCAACCTCAAAAGCTAGCTTGTAAGGTGAGGATTGTCCAATGCCTTATAAGGTGGACTTAACTATTGTTTTCAACCGATGTGGGACAATGAGTCTCAATACTCCCCCTTCACGTGTGGGCGGGCTGAATGTGTGGGTGAAACAAGCTCAACACGTGACATATTAAAGCCCAACCTTGCGGATTGCGACATGTGGGCCCCAACACAGGAATAATGACCGTCCAGGACTTTGTTAACTGGACGAAGAATGACAACCCAGGCCTTTGTTATCTGGGGGAAATGTGTGGGTGAAGAATAAATCCCATCATGCGCGCAAGAAAGAGCCCATCACGGAAGGAGGTGGCCCACTTCAACATGGGGCTCTGATACCATATTAGAATTCACCACATGGATTGGGCTAAGTCCACTTACTTGGCTTGGACCTAACTCAACCTCAAAAGCTAGCTTGTAAGGTGAGGATTGTCCAATGCCTTATAAGGTGGACTTAACTATTGTTTTCAACCGATGTGGGACAATGAGTCTCAATATCGGTCCTCCACTAACTCTTCAAAACTTCTCTGGCAACGTTGAAAACCCTAGAAATCTTCATTCTAACAAATATCACACACTTATAACATTGCGCAGTCAACACGTCGATCCTCATCTTTTCATTGGGAAGATAGACGGTGTCGTGTTTTTCGGTAGTGGAAAAGGAAATGGCGCTTTCTGTTTCCGACTTGCCTGCGATATACACGCTTCTCGGTGATACATTGAACGGCGATATAAATGTGCGCAAACCAGCGGAAACTACGCTTTCGCAATTCGAGAGTAGACCTGGTTTTTGTTCATGCCTTATGGTATACTATAAGTTTTCGTGTTAATGCTTATTGAATGTGTTTGTGAATTTGTCTGAATGAGTCGTTTATCTTTTACTGCGAGACTTGTTGATGAAGTTTTATATGATTCTGGTGCAGGAAGTGATAACCGCAAAAAATTTAGTGTCACAGACTGATGTTAGATTATTGGCGTCTGTGTATTTTAAGAACAGTATCAACCAGCATTGGAGGAACAGGCGTGATTCAAAGTTGGTGGTTTAATCTTCTTCGGACGTTTTCATGTCCATACCTACTTGTTAGCTGTCTGAAGTGCAAATTTCAAATATGAAACGTAAACTGATAACCGTATAATGTTTGGGACGGAAACTGTAGACATAGGTTTGCACTTCGCAATGGGGCAACGATGTTGTGCTAAACATGTAGACTGCTGGGTGAGAGGATTTTCATTGGTATAATGGTGGTGACTGGTGAGCTATGACAGATGGTCACTTTCGGTTAATGGGACACGGACCTATAAATTTTGCTGGTTCATAGTTATTAATTGTCTTAGCTGTTTGTGATCAATGTTTTCTCTCTTTGAGTTAAATTAATATAATTAGATAGTAAAATCTGAGACTATGCTGCAATGTACCCCCCACCCCCTGAAATCTCCATGGATAGTACAAAGGTTTACTCAAAATCAAATAACTCATGGTTTGGATGTCCTTGTGTAGTTTTATGTATTTAATTATCATCAATAGATATTTGGTGGTAGGTAGTTTTGTGTCTTCAATTACCATCAATTGTCAATAACCTGCCTTGGAAATTCCTCTGCAGGGGAATCGACAATGAAGAGAAACTGCATTTGAGGAAAAAATTGCTGTCACACTTAAGTGAGGAGAATTACCAGGTAATGCTTATGTTAGATGCATGCAAGTTGCTTTGCAATTAGTCTTCTATCATATGGTTTACTGAAACTGGTCATTTATGTGTTTCTGCCAAGTTTAAGTGTATATTTACCCTTAGACTAATTCTACTTGTTGATTTTGTGGTTGATGCCTTATGTAAAAATTGTAGATTGCTCTTACATTGGCCGTCTTGATTTCGAAAATCGCTCGCATTGACTACCCAAGGGATTGGTATGTTTCTCTATTTCATTTACTGCAACTTACCTGAGAAAATTTGCTGGAAGTTTATCTGTGTTTGTGTTATCTCTATTTATGAATATCTCAACCCAAATAATTGATTAATTATTTAGGAATAATGTAATATTTTATTTAGCATATTTGAACTGTTTATCATGCATTTGTCATTTGTCATTTAATATTTTTTCTTATGATAAGCAACCTATTTTGTACCGTATTCAAATAACCTTAAGTCATGAGATGCCTCTGTATTTGATTTCTAACCAATTGTATAGAGAGCCAAGGCAGTTTATTGCTGATCACATGGAGCCAACTAAGATTATATAGGAACCAATTGTATACGCGTCAATGTTTTACTTTAACTAGATAATTGAAGCTAATTTTGGTTTAGGCCACTTTAATAATATGTTATTCACAAACAGACAATTGATGAAACCAAGATTATTATTCTTACAGTGGCAGTTACCTTTTCCTCTACTGTGGTTTAAGATTCCTTTTTATTAAAATATGCTTAATTTAGCAGTTATAGAATGCTGGTACGTTACCATTGTGTCTTAACATACATAATCTGATTTTTCATACAGGTCAGACTTGTTTTCTGTGTTAGCTCAACAGCTTCAGTCAGCTGATTTATTGGGTTCTCATAGAATATTCATGGTTATGTTAGGGATTCCAACAACCAGATTTAACGAATAGAGCAAAAATAAATAGACACAAGTATTTACGTGGTTCACCCAAGCTGGCTACTTCCACGGGCTGCTGCAAAACTTTCACTATAGGGAGAAAAAATACAAGTGTTTACAAACACTCACACTCACAACTCACTTCTCAATATTTCTCGATTCTTTTAGGAACTCTGAAAATTGCACTCTCAATTTTCTGCCTAACACTAGAAGAGAATATTGCTTGTAGTTGATTTTGTGATTTGTGATGATTTCAAATGAATAGGATGCCACCTATTTATAGTGCACAAAGTGAACTTGAAAGGTCTTCCAAACTTGGAACTTGAGCTCACTTGAAACTTGCATTTTGACCATAGTAAGTTGTGCCTTCACTTGAAAATTATTCTTCACTTGGAACTCACACTTGACCATTTGTAAATTGTGCCACCATAGTAAATTGTCCCCCTCATTAAGTGAAATTTAATTTTGATAATTGAAAAATCATTAACAATCTCCCACTTGAAGACTGATTTCAATCCATCTTCACAGCTTGGTCAAGGCAGCAGCCAATCCCGATCATGCTATCATTGGAGACCAACTGAAGATGAGCACAACTTCAGTTTATCGATAGTTACCACCTTGGTTAGCATATCCGCTGGATTCTTACTTCCCTGAATCTTCTCAAGTGTTAAAACCCCATCTTCTAACAGAGATCTGATGAAGTGATAACGAAGTCCAATATGTTTGGTCCTGGAATGAAATGCAGAGTTCTTTGCAAGATGTATTGCACTTTGGCTGTCACTGTGCAAAACACTCTTCTTACATTCGAATCCCATTTCAGCTAACAATCCTTGAAGCCAAATCATCTCTTTACTAGCTTCTGTAACTGCAACATACTCTGCTTCCGTAGTTGATAAAGCAACAATCTTTTGCAACTGCGACATCCAGCTGACTGCTGTCGAGCCTACTGTAAACACATAACCAGTAGTGCTTCTTCGTTTGTCGACTTCACCTGCAAAATCAGCATCTACGTACCCCTGCACCTTTAGCTCTCCTCTACCAAAAGTCAAACACTTATTCGTAGTGCCTCGTAGATACCTTAAGATCCACTTTACAGCCTCCCAATGGACCTTTCCTGGATTTGACATGAATCTGCTAACAGCTCCCACTGCTTGGGAAATGTCGGGTCTCGTACAGATCATAGCATACATCAAACTCCCAATGGCCGAGGCGTAAGGAACCTTTGCCATTAACTCTTTGTCATCCTCCGTCTGAGGTGACTGATTACTGGATAGACGAAAATGACTTGCTAAAGGTGTGCTGACGGATTTGGAGTTGCTCATGTTGAATCTCTCTAAGATACGACTTATGTACGCTGACTGAGATAACTGCAATAACCCTTTTTGCTTATCTCGATTGATTTGCATCCCAAGAATCTTCTTAGCTGGACCCAAATCTTTCATATCAAACTCCTTTGACAAATGTTGCTTCAAGCTTTTGATCTCATTCATATCTGAACCGGCTACTAACATATCATCAACATAAAGTAGCAAAATGATATAACTCGAATCATACCTCTTGACATAGCAACAGTGATCGGCATTGCACTTCTGGAAACCTTCCTTATGCATGAAACCGTCAAATTTCTTGTACCATTGTCGTGGAGCTTGTTTCAAACCATATAAGCTCTTCTTAAGTCTGCACACCAAATTTTCTCTCCCTTTATCTGTGAATCCCTCTGGTTGATGCATGTAAATCTCTTCATCTAAGTCACCGTGAAGAAATGCAGTCTTCACGTCCAACTGTTCAAGATATAGATTTTCAATAGCAACAATACTTAATACAGTCCTGATAGTATTAAGTTTCACTACCGGAGAAAAAATCTCTGTGTAGTCGACTCCTTCCTTCTGCTGGAAGCCTTTGACAACTAATCGAGCTTTATACCTCTTGGAACCATTCTGCTCTTCTTTTAACCGATAAACCCATTTGTTATGAAGGGCCTTCTTTCCTTTTGGCAACTCAGCAAGTTCCCATGTATTGTTGGAGATCAAAGACTTCATCTCGTCTTTCATAGCAAGCTCCCACTTACCGGCATCTCCAGTCTGACAGGCCTCGTCATAGCACTCGGGTTCACCTCCATCAGTCAACAATAAATAGTTCAAGTATCTCCTGTTCGGCACATGAGGTCGAGAAGACCTTCTCAACACTGGAGTTGGAGAATGAGGTTGATTAGCATCCTCTTGCTCAACACGTTGCTCTGGCTCGGGATTTGCAACTGTCTGGTTCTTCGCAAGACTGATTGGGACATCATCCACTTCTACAAAGACTGGATCAATCTCAATTGGATTAATAACATTCGTCGAATGTCTGTCTTTGTACATAATCGTTTCATTGAAGATCACGTCTCTACTGCGGATTATCTTCTTGCTCTTATCATCCCAGATGCGAAACCCAAATTCATCATCACCATAGCCAACAAAAGTGCATTTCTTGGACTTTGGATCAAGCTTGTTCCTGCCTTGATCACTGATATGCACATATGCAATACAACCAAATACTTTAAGATGTGATAATTTAACAGATTTTCCACTCCATACCTCTTCTGGTATTTTATGCTCCAATGGAACCGATGGACCTCTGTTGATCAAATAGGCTGCGGTGTTGACTGCTTCTGCCCAGAACTGCTTTGGTAGTCCTGACTGCATACGCATACTTCTGGCTCTTTCAGTCAATGTTCGATTCATACGCTCAGCCACACCATTCTGTTGAGGCGTACCCGGAACAGTTCTCTCCATCCGAATTCCATGCTCATAGCAGAACTTCTTGAATACGGTTGCTTCGTATTCTCCTCCATTATCAGTTCTGAGCCTTTTGATCTTCAAACCTGTCTCATTTTCTACCAAGGCTTTCCATTTTTTGAAAGTATCGAACACTTCAGATTTATGTTTCAAAAAATAAACCCATACCTTTCGAGAGTGGTCATCGATGAAAGTCACGAAGTAATGTTTTCCTCCAATCGATGAGACAGTCGTTGGACCCCAAACATCAGAATGAACAAGCTCCAGCTTTTCATTTTTCGGGGTTCTGCCACCTTTCTGAAAGCTGACTCTCTTTTGCTTTCCGAAAATACAGTCCTCGCACATGTCAATGTCAATCGACTGCAGATCTGGTAGCTTTCCCTTAGAATGCATAACCTTCATTCCCTTTTCACTCATATGACCAAGTCTTTGGTGCCATAAGTTCGCATTTGGGCTACTAGCTGCAACAGTAATCGAACAACGGCCCATTCCGGTTAAGTAAAGAGTACCACTTTTCTTACCTCGTGCAATTGTCATTGCACCCTTAGTGATTTTCCAGTCATCACCATGGAACACCGTGGTATATCCTTCACTTGCCAACTGCCCCACTGAGATTAAATTCTTTCTTAGGTCGGGAATATGTCTGACGTCCTTCAACTCCCATACAGACCCATTAAGATTAATCTTCACTGTGCCTTTACCAATAATATCACAAGGTTGATCATCACCAAGATATACTTTACCAAGATTTCCAGACACATACCTTTCAAAGAGATCTTTCTTCGAAGTAGCGTGAAATGATGCTCCAGAATCTAACACCCAAGATTCTTCCTTGCTCTCCAAAGAGCATATCAGCGCATCATTTTCTTCCGATGTCGATGCGACATTGGCTTCGATTTTGGCCTCCTGATTCTTCGGTGCACTCCTGCACTGATTCTTGTAGTGCCCAGTCTTTCCGCAATTCCAACACTCAACAGTCTTCTTGGAATTGCTGGGATTTCTCGACTTAGATCTCCCATTCTTGGATTTTCCTCGGTTTTTCGATCTTCCTCGATCATTTTTCCTTCCTCTTGACTCCGTTGACAAAGCAGATGGTGTCGAATTATCGCCTGACTCTCTTCTTCGAATTTCTTCATTCAGAACAAGATCTCGAACATCGTTGAATTTCAACTTACTGCTTCCCGACGAGCTACTCACAGCCGTGACCGTAGCATTCCAACTTTCTGGAAGGGAGGACAAAAGTATCAACGCTTGTACCTCGTCGTCGAACTCAATTTCAACCGAACTTAACTGGGTCGTGATTGTGCTAAGTTCGTTGAGATGTTGAGCCACTGATGAACCTTCACTCATTCTCAGGTTAAATAGACGCCTCATAAGATGCACTTTATTTGAGGCCGAAGGTTTCTCGTACATATTCGAGAGAGCTTTCATAAGACTAGCCGTAGTCTTCTCTTTTGCAATGTTAAAGGCTACATTGCGGGATAACGTTAATCGGATAACTCCAAGAGCTTGTCGATCCATGAGTTTCCATTCCTCATCGTTCATGGATTCTGGTTTCGTTTCTTCAAGAGGTAGATATAAATTTTTCTGATAGAGATAGTCCTCTATCTGCATCTTCCAAAAGCCGAAGTCCGAACCGTCGAACTTCTCGAGTTTCATCTTCCCTTCGTCTGCCGCCATTGCTCCTACTCAAATCTGGATGCCCCCGGAATATGCCGATCCCTGGGCTCTGATACCAGTTGTTAGGGATTCCAACAACCAGATTTAACGAATAGAGCAAAAATAAATAGACACAAGTATTTACGTGGTTCACCCAAACTGGCTACTTCCATGGGCTGCTGCAAAACTTTCACTATAGGGAGAAAAAATACAAGTGTTTACAAACACTCACACTCACAACTCACTTCTCAATATTTCTCGATTCTTTTAGGAACTCTGAAAATTGCACTCTCAATTTTCTGCCTAACACTAGAAGAGAATATTGTTTGTAGTTGATTTTGTGATTTGTGATGATTTCAAATGAATAGGATGCCACCTATTTATAGTGCACAAAGTGAACTTGAAAGGTCTTCCAAACTTGGAACTTGAGCTCACTTGAAACTTGCATTTTGACCATAGTAAGTTGTGCCTTCACTTGAAAATTGTTCTTCACTTGGAACTCACACTTGACCATTTGTAAATTGTCCCCCTCATTAAGTGAAATTTAATTTTGATAATTGAAAAATCATTAACAGGTTATTTTCCGGACTTGAAAGGAGTTCTCGACCAAACGTCTGATCAAAGGACATTTGCTGAGGTAAACATTCTATTTGCAATTTTCTGAGTGTATTTCTATTTATTATATGATGCTGAATCTAATAATTCACTGTGAAATAAATTTTGATTTTGGATGTTGAGGTCTCATATAACGTTGCAAGAAATTTTACAAAAATAAAATAAAAAACTACATGGTGTTTTAACTTTCAATGAAGTTGCATGTCTTAAAATTTATGAGAAGTATTTCTTTCTTTTCAGTTGAAGGATTTTTAATTAACGAGTATTATATTATAAACTGTATTGAGTCTTCTGGAGTTCATAGTGCTTAGGATTGGTCATGGAGTTCAATGCTGGTCATATCCTAGTTGCGCTCATATTTGATAGAAAAGAGAAGCCTTAAGTTCTGTAGATACTCATTTAGGAGTCAAGTTTAAATAACTAGAATTGAATTGTAGCTACCATCTATGTTAGAACTTAAAATAAGCTCTCATTTTATTAAAACTAGAATGCAGTGTTTATTCTTTCGTCCACTGTGATCCGGCACTATGAATTCTTACCAAGAGTTCTTGATTTTATACTCTCTCTTACCATGTAAAATTCATGTTTTTGTTGTGCTGCTGATTATATCTTTATTAGAGGGTTAGTTTAGTTGTTCACTTATGTTCATGGTTGCTCATTTGGCAGATAGCATCCCAGTTCTTTGATTACAGCTGGCACCTTTGGCAGACTGATGAACAGAGCATATTGCATAATTTTTCAGTGCTTGCTCAAATGCTTCTGAGTTGCATTATGATGATATTTATTTAACTTACGAAAGATGGTTTCTGTGTTCAAAGATAATCCGTGAACTGATAATTTCTGGTTTCCCTAGTGATGCAAAGTCTATACAGGTAAGCTCTTTCCTTGGTGGTTTAAATCATCTTCTTCCTTTTCTATTTTTGTTCTTTTATATTGTCTAATTGTCTGATGAATATTACAAATTTGTGACTTCTATGCTTTTTAGGAGGTGCAACCTGTGAAGGTCTGTCCTATTGTGTTGAATTCCATTCAGTCGTTTCTGCCATATTGTAAGTTTCTCTTCTTTCTTTTTGAGTCACATGGTCTAAAGGCTTTTGTTCCTTGTTCTGCACATCTGAAACCTATCCTAGGTAGCATTTACTTTTGTTATGATTTGCATATAGTTACTTACAGTTGCCTATCATACTTGATGTTCTTATAAATTAAAAGAATTATGTAATTAAGAAAACAAATTTAAGCGCTCATCCGTCTCTTATTTAGATGGGGTTCCTTTTCCATTCTTCTTCTCATTCTAGTTTCCACATGAACAGGATTTCGCTTAACATATCATTTATTAGATAGCTTAAATGGGAGATTTGATTAATTTTTGGTGTTCAGATTTGCTATACGTATTTCTTGTAGAAAATAAAAGCATCCTGATTTACAATTTATATGCAGATTCACCTTTTCAAGAGAAACATCCCAAACTCTGGGATTTCCTGAAGAAGTCATGCACTAAATTAATGAAGATTATAATTGCAATTCAGCACAGGCATCCTTATTTATTCAGTGCATGTCAGTAATAAAGTCCGTTTTGGAATGTAAAGAATACAGGCCAATCTTGGCTGGTCGTGTTATGGATGACAACAGATTTACCCTTGAGGAAGTGAAAAGAAATATATCTAGTGCGGTTATTAGTGTCTTGGCTTCTGTGCTGCCTAACGAGCGTGTGGTGCTACTTTGTAACATATTAATAAGGAGGCATGGACGAAGTCATATAAACATTATGTCTTGTTTCTTTTCTGCTGGATATTTTGAACTAGATCTGTTTACTGTATATTACCAGGAAAATAAAGGCAACTATCACGTGTAACAATAAATTAAATATATGCTCTCTCTCTATCATTTTGCCTCCATCAGGCATTTAGAATCTCTCAAATGAATACATTCTTTAACTTGTATCCAAATTAAACTATATTATACTTGAAATCACTAGGATTTGTTTTAAATACTCTTAGTTGTTTATGAAACAGAGAAATATAAGCCAAAGGCATGTAAACTTGGATGTATCAACACAGTAGAACTTGGTCGCTTCACCTAATCTCCAGATGTGTCTTTTCTGCCTAATCTAAACAATTCTCTTAACTGCCTTATTGTTCATGTTTTCTTGATGTCTTTATTCTATGGAATGTGAAATTTCTAAAGTAAAGTAATGTAGTTTGGAAATGAGTGTCTCGGGAGATAATATAAAGACGCAACTTGATATCGTTTGTATTTTCTCTTGAGTTTTAGATATCCGAAGAATTGGTAAAGTCTTGAGTAGTTAAATTTGGTTTAAAATTCGCCATCCGACTATTGATACTTATGTTTCACTCTGCACATTTTTGTACCGTTGTTTCCAAAGGTTTCATGGCATTTTTAGTATTTATTATGATTGGAACAAAATTCTGATTTCCATCTCAACTTTAATTTGTGATTCTTTCATGTTTCTCTCAGAGTTGTTTTTAATTCTTAAACAGGTATTTTATTTTAACAGCAAATGATGTAGACGAATGGTACCAGAATCCCGAATCTTTCCATTATGAGCAGGATTCTGTTTTATGGTCGGAGAGATTGCGGCCATGTGCTGAAGCACTGTACATTGTTTTATTTGACAATTACAGCCAAGTATGTCTCCTTGACACATTCAAGAACTTTAATATCTCATTGTTGTTTGTTGCCATTTCTATAAATTCCTGGAGGGAGTTCTATGCTCATGGTCATTACATTTTCAGCTGCTAAGTCCTGTTGTGGTTTCTCTTCTTCAAGAGGCAACAAATGGATGCCCTTCTTCTGTTAATGAAATAAGTACACCAATGCTTCTCAAGGACGCTGCTTATGGTGCTGCTGCATATATATATTTTGAACTTTCAAATTATCTGATCTTTAAAGACTGGTGAGCTGTTTCTCTTTCTAGGTGTCAAAGTAGTAAATCAGTTAGATCAAGTTGCACAAAGTTCTGCCAACTTTGCATTTCTTTGGCCTCGTTGTCAGTAGAAATTCAAATTGTATAGGCTATAATCTTTCGCCCTTGGGCAATTAATGGATACAATATGATATACAAGTGAGTGCCAGTACATGTTTCAAAAAAAGACAACCTCCAGTTTGAACTTGGTGGAGGAGACTTGAGACGGAACCATTTGCGAACTAATCAGATTGCTATGTTAAATAATTGTTGTAAAAGAAATGCATGTGTCTCCATGCAGCTGCCAAGTGAAACCGTGATGGATATCCGCTAGCCTGTGCTAGTGGTAAGCTGTGATTTCAGGATCTGACTGTAACATTATGCTAACCCAATTTAAACCAGATTGGTTTCTGGTGTCTTAATATGTTTTGAAGGAGACTTTAGATAGGTCCACTGTGAATATTGGCCATAGCTTTTACTGAATGTTCAACTCATTTAAATTCTGAAGTTTACCTGTTACAAAGGAGAGACTTTTTATACTTTATTACTCACACCCCCGCACGTGTAGGCGGTATACTTTTTACTCAAGTCATGTGGAGCTTATTTTGTTTTAAAAAAAATGCGTGGTAGAGACATTCGAACACAAGACCTGTTCTTGGTCTGTCTCTGATACCATATTGAACGTCCAACTCATATAAAAGCTTGAGCTGTTAAGAGGCATTTAAATTTTATTGCTTAACAAAAAACAACTTTGATGCATTGGTATCTATGTTCTTGTGTTATATGTGGTTCCTTCCGATAGACTTTCTGATGATATGATAATAATCTGTAGTCCATGCGTACATTATGTGCTTTTGGGGAAGTAATTTTATCCCTTCAGACATTTTCTTATGTTTCTTAGGCAGGAGTTTATGATAAATTCCCTGACACTGTTATGCAGGTTCAATGGTGCATTATCCGTTGAACTCACAAATGATCATCCAAACATGCGGATCATCCATAGGAAAGTGGCATTAATTTTGGGTCAATGGGTTTCAGAGGTAATGTGCTTGTTGAGCTGTTTGTATAGATCACTTATATAAGCTGTCCATTCCCTGCACTTCCTCCTTTTCTTTTGTTGCCTGCTTTTCGCCATAAATGTGTATCCAATCAAAATTGGTATCAGAAGCAAAATGTTTGTAGTACTCACGTGCATTTTAATTCAACCATTTATCATACAGACTATCTATTTAGGACTTTCCTAACATGAGCATTTCTTTTGAGGAGTCTACCTTTTTCTGTGTATTGAAGCTGCTGTCACAGTTGGCACCTTCTTATGGTGACTTTGGGAGCTTTGATTTAATTGTACACGTAGTGTTATGGTATTTTGGGTAACTAACTCCAAATTTTCTCAGCTTTGTTTTCAAATTGTTGTTAAATCACACAAGAATGAAAGAGAATATAGCTCAAATTACTACATGATCTGATTTAGATGCCACCCTATTTAGTATGAATAGTTTCATGAGAACTTCTTCTGGTTTTTATTTGTTCGCAGATTAGAGATGACACCAGACGACCAGTGTATTGTGCTTTAACAAAACTGCTTCAGGAGAAAGACTTGTGTGTTTGAGTATGATGTATTTTATTAATAATTCTGGTTCAAATTGTTTTGACCTTTTGTTTGTTAGTTTGAAACTTGGAAGTTTTTCTTCATCATTTTAGCTGGCAGCATCACGATCTCTGTATTTCCACATAGAAGATGCAAATTTCTCGGAGCAGGACTTTTCAGATCTTCTTCCAATTTGTTGGGACTCATGTTTCAAACTGGTGGAAGAAGTTCAAGAGTTTGATTCAAAAGTGAGTTACAGTCTCTTTTTTCTTTTCCTTTACCAAGTAATAGATGGTAAAACCGTTTGAGTAAAATCTATCGATCATAAAACCTTTTAACTGAATTTATTACCGAATTGTCTCGACCAAGACTGAAAGCTGTTGCTACGACTCTTGGCTCAGAGAAGACTTAAGAAATAAATCCGTTTGAGTAAAATCTCTTGTTATAACCCTTTGCTCGGAAATGTCTAAAAGCAAGAGTGAAATCCGTTGATATGATTATATGCTCGAAAAAGGCTTAATGGAAAATTTGAGTAAAACTATTTATTGGGCCCCTCAACTTTGAAGAAGTGGCTTTCCAGTTCAAAAGCATCTGATTTTATTAAGCGTCTCTCATGGATATATACTCTTTTTCCCTTGCTCGGTTTTTATCCCACAGGATTTTTCCGAGCTAGGTTTTTAATGAGGTATATCCGACGCATCCCAATTTCGAGGTCGATCAGCACCTCTGCTAAGTTTACTTCTACAAGCTTCATCTTCACTTACGCTCGAGAAGTGGGGGAGTATTGATAGGGGCTATTTTAAACGTAAGGTCGGATCAGACGCTTCAAGCTTGTCCAGGTCAACTCGATCCTACTAACCCTGTCAGTAGGGGACGGAAGAAAAATATCAAAGCCTTCCGGAAAATACTTCGTATAATTATCTAATACCTCGCGAAAGTCTCCTCGGTGTAAGCACAGACGAGGTTTTCAACCGGATCAGAGACCTAAGGGTTGGCACCCTTGCCCTTTTTAGCCTTAGCGGCCACCTCCGCATCAGAAAGAATACTCACCTTGAACGTACCCTTCTCGGGGATATTTACATCCGACATTTCCGTTTGTTCTGGAGAAGGGCTTGGAGAAGCTTCCACATCGATAACAGAATTAACGTCCTCGGTAGACGAGGACGTGGGATTTCTCAAATTTAAAGCCATGACAAGGATTGTCGAATATGATTGTCAATATATACGATATTTGCGAGGATTATCGATTAAGAAAGTTACTGCTAGGAGATAGAGGGCGGAAAGTAAAAAATGAAGGTGAAACCGGGAGCTCATATATATATATATAAAGTCGAAATGACGCTTTCGCGACTATTTGTATTCCCGCCATCGAGCAATGAGAACTAGTTCCTCGAAGCAGGATAACGGCACAACTCGTAAACGATAAAAACGACTATATATGAAACGTCGCACTCTTTTCTTTACTTTGGATTTTTTTCCATAAGGTTTTTTTCGAGTAAGGTTTTTAATGAGGCACAATTCATAGAAAAGTCAGTCGAAATAAAGCTCAATACTTCTACGAGCTTCTATTGCATATTCGCTCGAAGAAGTGAGAGAGTACTGATGGGGGCTATTTTATATCCCATATAATACTCGGATCGACTCAGAAATGTTAGATCGGCTCGACCATATGGTTTGCTCACTACCGCGAATCGACCCGATCAGAGACGATGCTCTTCAGCGATCAGGCTGCAATCCGGGCTTGAGAAAGACAAATACCCAGAGTCCATATAGGATTATGTTTCCTTGTATATCTAGGGATTGTACCCTATAAATACCTTGATCAAACATTGTATTACACACACAAGAATAGAGCTTACGCCTACATACTTTGTACAGAGCATTGTAATATCTTTACTCTGATAAGATAGCTTTTGCTCTCCATTAATTCTATGTTACTATCATTGTTCTTACTTTACTTTTTCTTGTATTGCAACATCATGAGTAACTTAATCTGCCCTCAAATCTAATTCGATAATATTGATTGGACCTAATGAAAATCGGTTAAATTANAAAAATTTATTATGCACGGATGACACATATTCAACATAGACATACCAGCCGTGCGAGGGAATTTTTACAAAAGTCCGGGACCATATGTTTTCTTATTTTTTTCCTCCAGGAATCAAGAGGCACCCCATCCTTGGCATCACAATTCACTGGTAGATCATAATCCTCATCAGCTGAATGACAATCCTCGTCAGCTGAATCATCATCATTAACTGAATCAATAACAACGATTGCATCTCTGTCCTTGAATGCTCTTAGATCCGCCTAAGAGCAATGGACCAGGGTTCAGTGTCTTGCACAGGCACCGAATGCTCTTAGATCCGCCTAAGAGCAATGGCTTTCGAGTAAACATGCTCGGTGGCTCACAATTTGAATCAAGATCGTAAATTATTGCAGTAAATTTCCCACTATCGTGAATCTCCACCTGGATTAATTTAACACTCGAAAGATTGTGGGCCAAACAGAAAGACTCCCAACACTTCCCCCCATGACACACAGATAAGGGCCGTTCCTCATATTTATTTTCCATATCCCAAATCGTGTTTGAACTTCTACAACTGAGTTGCCTTCATCCGGGATAAATTTACGGACTCGTCTGGGAAGCTCCTGTATGGAATGAGAACATTGTGTTAATTAGCTGGAATAATACCATACTTTAACATTAGAGATCAGAATCATTAAACTACAACATACCAGACCATGTGGATACGTGCCCGCCTCCAAGAAGAAGTTGATTGGGGTTTTCCTAATTTGGTGAAAAGATTTCTCCATACAACTGCGTCCACTACATACACAACAAGCAAAGTTGGCAAATCCAAAGTACTCGAAAAATACCACATCCTCAGCAACCAATCTGAAATCCTTTGCCAGTTGTTTGATCCCCTGGCCACCTATGAATAGTTCACCCCTTCTTTCTGTTATACAACAGTGATATATCCTGCTGCGAATCATGACAATTCCCTCTCTTTTTGGTCTCATCTCATGTTTTGCTTGCTCAATAAATTGTTGAGGGATTTTCTACAAGGAATAAAATGATTAAAAGGAATAAATAACTTCGAAGAAGTGTACTTACAAACAATATGCTTGTCATTTGCAAATGCTTGCAAGATAATAAAAAAGAAGTGTACTTACAAACAATCCATTAAAGTTCGCGAAGATGAATGTAAAGAATCGCATCCCCAATGCTACTCTGGATATAGGCATGATTCACCGCAGACGTCGTATATCTGAACGGAGGAAATAAGGATATAATGTGGACAACAATGTGTTCGTATTGACTTCAATGAACGGAGTTAAATGTGTTTTTATATGTTGGTCCCTGTAAATGTGTTCTTTTATATTGTAGGTGGTTCCCTGGCACTTTAGAACTAGTGGTCCAAGATGGTAGTTGTTAGGAGTAAATCTCGCTTTGTAAATGTTCCATATGATTATGAACAATACTACTCATAATTTTTACTTTTAAAGCAGTTATCCATTTAAAGTCTACATTACCTATATAAAAGATCAATAATTGTTTGGTGGGTTTGAAAATCGAACAAAACTTTTTGAAACAATAAACAAAAATAAAACTCCTTCCTTTTTGATATCCTTATCGACAACTTCCCACTTAGCTGTTCTCCTTCATTCTGGATATCATTATCAGGTAACTGGTATCTTAGCTGTTCTCTTCGTAATACGGGCAATCCTCATCAGTAGTCTCGTCTCTTCTCTTCCTCGTTCTCCATTTCTCATCCGAATCATACTGTGGTTGTCAATTAACACAAGCCATTATTCCATTTCTAACAATTCAACCTCACAGCCAATTCACTCATAGCCTTTGCAGGTGCCCATCTGGTTTGCATCCATAGTAAATGACTAATTCTCTGTTCGACCTGTAACTTCTAATCTTGTCTAAATCCATAAAAGTACAATAAACCTCTGAAAATTTTATAACTACATGAAATTTAAACATCAATTCGTCAAATGAGCAGACTAAACTGTTCAAGTTGAGATGAGTTACTAGGCTGTTCGCGCACACATATTTGAGCAGCACAGTAGACCACAAGTTTTATCCCCAGTTTTACATGTTCTTTTCAAAACATTTGATGAAAATTTGCTTAATTTGAAATATGTATGAAAAGAATGCAGAGTGTAAAACATAAGTAGTTATATGGATCAAAGTCCTTTAGTCCACTCGACCATAAGTCTTGATCCCTCTGATTTCATGTTTGATCAAAACTTCTTGACGGGAGATTTACTAAGGTGTCGTGGTTAGCTGATCTTGATGTTTTTGGAAATCATCAAAACCTCCCTTCACATATTAAACTAAGTGGAAGCTTGATTAATTTTCTCTGAAAGCAGGATCAGATTGGCAACAATTTTATATTTAAAAAGATCGATTAATTCTCTGTTCCTAAACAGATGAGGACAAATTACCGCTGATTTATATATAGAGATATTAATGCCGAAAATAAATATTATTTATATGATCAAATGAGACAATAATGAAGGACAAAGTTGTTTAAACGATTACAGAGAAATCAAAAACCGATTACAAGTTTCTAAGCACATATACTGGTTAAAACGCTTACAAAAAAAAAAAACCTAGTACAGCCAATTGAACTTTTGTTCCTTGTCCCTTCTCTCGGCTGCCGCCAACCAACCTGTTTTTTCCTCATGGCGGAACGATTCAGCAGACGAGATAACGACACATGAACATTTGCAGAGTGTAAACAATGCTTGCTGTACTATAACCAAACTCATTGCACTAAGATAAAAAGACTTGTCATTTTCATTGTGAAAAGACTGCACAAAGTTCATCTGTCTGAAGCAGAATTTGCACCAATGTTAGCGTTGGTTCACCAGAAAGATCCTCTACAAACCTTCCCTTTTATGTGTAGTGTCTCAATATTTTGATCCTGCACATAAAAGGGAAGGTTTGTAGAGGATCTTTCTGGTGAACCAACACTAACATTGGTGCAAATTCTGCTCAAGAGAGATGAACTTTGCGCAGTCTTTTCACAATGGAAACGACCAGTCTTTTCACCCCTGCCCAACGAGTTTGGTTATAGTCCGGAAAACATTGTCTATCAATCTGCATATGTACATGTGTCATTAGCTCGTAGTCGGAATCGTTCAGGCACGAGGGAAAAACCCCTCATGGCTTAATGATTCCGACGAGGCCTCGAGATATCAACGTTCAGATGTATGGTGAAACTGACGAGTTTATGAACTCCGAAATTCCGAGACCGCCCAATCCAAATCAGCTGGGTTGTTCCTTACTCTATCCGGAGAAGAAGATTTACGAGAAGGATAATGGTCTGTTTTTCAGGAATACATATTTGGATGTTATTGAGAATGGAGTATGTGGTAAGCTTCACCGCCCCCCACGATTTATCTGCGAGGAATAACCATTAAAAGCTGCGCCCGTTGCGCTTACCTAGGAGAGCAACGTGGACCGTTTCTTACCTGCCATTTTATTATAATTAAAATGTTAATAAATATCTACAATCAGTTGGAACTTTTTTTTTTAAATTACTCGTTAATTTACAATGCAGCAATTTTGAAATTATAAATATTTATTAAGATTTTAATTTTTACAAATAAATTCAAATATTTATAATATTTATTCTTTTTTTTATTTTGGTCGATTGTCTTTGAAAACAGAGAACCAAGTCGTTATGTAATATTAAATCCTCCGTTCGTAAAAACAAAGAACCAAGTCGTTAGAATCTTAATTTTTTAGTGTTTTTTAATCATGTCTATCGGTATTCAAAACTAAGAACCAATTCGTTATGTAACATTAACTCCTCCATTTGTAAAACTGAGAAACTCAATTTCTTATTTTTTTTATTTTTGTCTATCGAGATTGAAAACAGAGAACCAAGTCTTTATATAACATTAAATCATCCGTTTATAAAAAAAGAATCTCAATTTTTTTTTGGGTCAATCAGGATTGAAAACGGAGAACCAAGTCATTACATAACAATAACTCCTCCATTTGTAAGATTTGTATGATTTGTGTCTTGCATTACTGAAATGAAGCACTTGTTTTTCTGCCTGACCCCAATCTTCATAGATACCGCCATACCGGGTACACGACCAACAAACACTACATAAAATTTTCCCTGTTACAATTTATTACGAATTGAACCATCACCTAACTGGTAAAAAAAATATGTAAATAATACAAATAATTTGAGAACATTACCATTTACTCAGCTGTTTTTTAAGCAAAATAAGGTGTAAAATATATACAAACATATATGGACGAAGTGAATGATACGGAGTTATCGGATCAGTGTCATGGGGGTATAGATTATGAATTTAATAACAATAATATTCATCAAGAACGTATAACATTAAATATTGATGATTCATAAGGCTTGCTCCAGCGGCAAGGGTGGGGGTTCGAATCCCATTTGGAACTTTGATGGAAGCATTTCTATGGGTCTATCTAAGGGTCATTTGTGGTGAAGACCCCTTTGTGCGCAGAGTGTACAGCAGTATGGTGGGAACCCGGGGCTTGGTGGAGGCACATCCTGCGATTTACATCCTTCAGGGTTCTAGGGCAAGGGTTCTGAGGGTCCAGGATTAGTCAAGTGTAAGCTTGTACACCTGGGTTATAAAAAAAAAAATATATATATATATATATATATATATATATATATATATATATTGGGGTTTGTCAGAACGCCGTAAAAGGCTGACAACTTTATAACCCCACCCACGTGACAGGATTTGGCGACCGAAAAGACAATGCACAATGGAGTATAATATTTCTCATTTAATTATAGCTCCTGCCATATGACTAGGGATCTGCAGGTCTACTCAACTTGCCAATTAATGACCGTGGAATGTAGGTAGACCGTTTAACGGTCCAGATGTGTTTTCCGAAATTTAATCAACGGTGTGTAAGAACATTTCAGTAAATAAATTCAACTCAGGTGCTCAGTACTCAACTGCCCAATACTCAACCGCTCGTTTACATAACGAACGGTGTATTCAGTCAATATATTCAACTCAGCTGCTCATGTCTCTGTTGCTCGTTTGCAAGAACGGTGTATAATCAGATCTCACACGTGATAGGATTTGGACCACCAAATGACAACTCACAGTATAATAAGAATTGTTCTGCGATAAGGCCATGAATCAGCTGCTCAAACCCAGTAAGCTCGTGGAAGGAAGAATTACAGAAGATGAGGAGACGAATATTTATACGTTTTCTCATTTGTAATTTTAATGAAATAAATTTAAATTGCTGTGTGAACATCAAATGAAAACAGATTACTCTTTATCCAAGTATGTGTCATTTAAATTAAACATTTAGTTGATGTCATTCGCATAGAACAAATTAGTCAGCTGTGAATCAATTGATTTTAAAGGGCTCATATAAGAATCTTACAACAACTGGAAAATACTTTTTGTGTATTTAAAATTGCATTTCAAAATTTTGTAAGGTGCAATAAAAGCTTAGTAGAGTAGTAATTGGAACAAACTTGGTCAACATTGTACTCAGCTGAATTAAAAGTAAAATTATAATTAGTCATAATTTTAGAAAATTTAGATTGGTACAAATATACTCATTGGAATCAGAATAGAGCACCGGATTAAAATTGCATTTACATATTACAAAGACACAATTAGGACTGTCAATCGGGCCTTGTGAGCCGAGCTTTAAATAGCTCAAACTCAAATACCATCGGGCTTCATAGTTATAGGCTCAAGCTCGGCTCATAAATTTTTTAATTGTGTCGGCTAAAACTCAACTCATGTAACTTTTCGTGCTTCGGGTTCACTCCGCCCTTATGTCGGGTTTATTAATACTAGCAAATGTTACTCCTTTAATAAAAGAATTACGCACTAATATGAATAAATAGGACTGTCAATTGAGTCGGGTCTACCCGAAGCCCGATGGCTCAGCCCGATTAAATATGACCCGAACCCGAATAATTGTGAGCCGGTCCGATTTTGAGCCATTATATTAAACCCGATCAATTTATGAGCCGAGTTTGAGCCTAATAAGGCTCAGCCCGAATAAAGCCCGACCGAATACTACTGCTAAATATTTATATCAAAATTAATATGTACAAAATATCAAAATCAATTACATACAATGTAGTGGGTTTTAGAAGTGGGTTTTAGGGGTTGAATGAATGAATGTAGTGGGAATTTTAGAAGTGGGTTTAGGGAATGAATGAATGAATGTAGTGGGAATTCTAAAAGTGAGTTTAAGGAATGAATGAATGTAGTGGGCTTTGCCGAATATATATATATAAGTATTTTATATAGTTTGGTCGATCGGGATTGTAAACGGAGAGCCAAGTCGTTAATGTAACATTAACTCCTCCGTTTGTAGAAAAATAGAACTTCAATTTTTTTTTTTTTTTTAATTTGGTCGATCGGGATTCAAAACGGAGAATCTGTTGGTATTTCTGTTAGATAATTAATCTGTTGATTTTATAGTTAAGTTCATTTGGAGGGTTTTTTGCACTTTGCACCCCCGAAAATTAATTTGGCACTTTGCACCCTCGAAATATGGAAAATGTAGCACTTTGCACCCTCTTTCATTTTTAGCCAAAATTTCAATGGCAAAATAGGTAATTTAATTGTAAATTTTTGGCACTTTGCACCCACAAAACATGCGAAATTAGCACATTGCACCCCCAAAATAAAATTAGCACTTAACACCCTCGAATTAAGAATAAATCAACAACTTGCACCCCCAAAACATAATAAATGGACATTTTGTAAGATGCTAAGACTAATTAATTAAAAGAGTATTTAAAAAATGTATTTGTTCATAATCTTTCAATGTCAAAATAAACAAACAGCTTCATACTGCTCAGCTCCATATTTGACAAACTAAACTAAATTCTATTTTCAAATAGACGTATGTCAACCACCCAATTTAAAAAAAAAAAATACACAACCTCTTAATCTCGACGTTTGTATAAATAGGAAGCTTCTCGCAGAACAGCTCCTATTACTCTCAAATTCTAAAACCCTAAATCAAGAACATACCACTGCGAAATTTCTCAGCTTCCATGGCTACAAAACAAGCATCAAGTTCTAAGGCATCTACCCCTGAATCTGGGGATACAAAAATTGGAAGGCAGAAAGCACTAGTTGAAGGTATGTGGTTAAATTACGAAGAGTATCATGACACCGCAACAACAACAATGAGGGCTATTTTGAAAAAAATCAAGGACACCGGTTTGATGGGTTTCCTATCTGCTCGTTCAAACTACATCTACACCGACGAAATTCTCGATTTCTATCGTCACGCATCAGTGAAAGGGAAATCGATAGAATCTGTCGTAGGACAGCAAAGTGTGGTGATTGATGCGGCTGTTCTGCACCGAGCATTTGGGTTACCTATTGAGGGAAGGGTGGATTTTCGGGAGTACGCTAGCACTAAGTTGGACTCATTTTGGAGAATTGCTGCCAAGGATGGTCAACAGATGGGTAAAAAAATGATGAAAAAGCAGCTGAAAGATGAATTCCAGAGGTTTGCAGATATTATTGCAAAGATTCTGGAAAGCAAATGTGGGTCTTTTGATGGTTTAACCGAGGACAGATTATTCTATATGGTTGCCATTTGGAATGATGTTAGGATAAGCTGGGCAGAAGTTATATTGGAATACATGAAGTCAAATATGGGCAAGGTAAAGAACTTATACCACGGGAACATTTTAAGTTTTCTATTTAATCATATGGGAGTTCCTCTGGGTCGTGGGAAGGCCCTGCATCCCTCCAAGGAGATTAAAAAATATGAACCCCCTGCCATCAAGTGAGGGTCTTCAGCTGCTACAGAGGCAAGTAGACCACAAGTTCTTTTCAAAACATTTGATGAAAATTTCCTTAATTTGATGAAAGAATGCAGTGTGTAAATGATCAGAAACTCGATCATAAGTCTTGATCCTTCTGGTTTGTCTTTAATGTTTGATCGAAACTTCTTGATGGGAGATTTACTAAGCTTTTATTACTTAGCTGATCTTGATGTTTTGGAAATCATCAGAAAGTATACTGACATGTTCAATTTATTATGGAAATCATTCAAGAGATATTTTAAAAAAAATTTCATCAGTCGATCATTCACTCATCTCCTTAATGTTTATGTTCATAAGTTGAAATAAATATAAACATTCAAATTTGGCTTAATTATTTTTAATGTTTTTATATTTTTCTTGATTGAAATTATAATGGCATATTCTGTTATTTATATACATAAACATTCAATGGGTTTTTGGCGCCTTGCACCATAGCTTATAAGTTTTGGCACTTTGCACCCTGGAAATACAATTTACATGGCACTTTGCATATGTTTATGAACAATTCAACTTCACATAATTTTAACTTTTATCCTCTTAATTTATTTAAAGTCTACAGTACCTATATAAAAGATCAATAATTGTTGGGCGGGTTTGAAAATCGAACAAAACATTTCCAAACAATAAACAAAAATAAAACTCCTTCCTTCAGCATATCCTTATCAGCCAACTTTGAACTTAGCTGTTATCTTTCATTCTGGTTGTCATTATCAGCTAACTGGTATCTTAGCTGTTCTCCTTCATAACACGGGCAACCCTCACCTGCAAAATCTTCTTCTCTTCCTCGTTCTCCATTTCATCATCCGAATCATACTGTAGTTGTCAATTACCACAAGCCATTATTCCATTTTTAACAATTCAACCTCACAGCCTTTGCAGGTGCCGATCTCGTTTGCATCCATTGCAAAAGATTAATTCTCTGTTCCTCAATTTATTTAAGTACCAACAGTTTACTGGTTCTCTTTACATAAAGACAACATATATATTTGCTTTTTCGACAAATAATAGCTGAAAATCAATTTTATTTATACAATCAAATGATACAATAATAAGGACAAGCTTCTTAAAATAAGTTCAGTACTATCAAAAACCTATTACAACTTTCTAAAGGATCTATATAGGATAATGAGTGTCTTGTTATTGTCTTGGTTGTTTTTAAGATGTAATTAAGATATACCACGTCTCATATTCTCGAGTTAATGATAGAGTGTTTCCGAGATTGCTTGAAGTATTTACAATAGGCCAATTACTTGGTCAAAATTCTTCTTAAGGGTTTTAAACTAATTTTTCCATACTTAGCTTATCTTGATGAGTTTTGGCAATCATCAAAATCTCCCTTAAATCTCTTAATTTCAGCACACACTCTATCTTCATCTTCATCCAACAATTTCGGGTTTTTTGCACTTTGCACCCTTGAAACATGGGAAATAGGCACTTTGTACCCCTGAAATTTAGATTTAGCACTTTGCACCCTCGTTTATTTTCAAGCAAAAATTGAAAGGTAAAATAGGTAATTTAATAGTATTGGCACTTTACACCCTCAAAACTTGAGAATTTTGCACTTTGTACCCTCAAAAATAAAATTAGCACTTAAAACCCTTTGATTAAGAACAACTCAGCAACTTCCACCCCCAAAACACAATAAATGGGCACTTTGCACCCCAAAATACAAAATTAACAATTAACACCCTCAAAATTAAAAAACCAAAAATCCCTCATTTTTTATTGGTCAACGTTGACTATCAGAGTGAAAAAAATCTAAGCAAAATAAGTAATTCATTTTTTTACTTAAATTTTACAAAATACAGTTATAAATATTCGAATACTCATTTCTCTCTCCATTTTTCTATTCAACAATATACCAATAAACTAAAAAAAGTACAAGTAAACTTCTCGAAGACCCATTGTCTACTTCAACATATCAAGGACCCATAAAAAATTACCTAGTTTGCCTTAAAAAAAATTCACTTTAATGGTCAACTTTGCTGGAAAAAATGAGAGGTTTGAGTTTTATTTTTATTTTTATTTGAGGGTATTAAGTGTTAATTTTGTATTTTGGGGTGCAATGTGTCCATTTATTGTGTTTCGAGGGTGCAAGTTGTTAATTTTTTTATTAGGGAGTATTAAGTGCTAATTTTATTTTTTGGGGGGCAAAATGTCAAAGATTTAAAATAGAATTACCTATTTTGCCCTTGAATGTTTGCTTGAAAATAAGAGAGGGTGCAAAGTGCTATATTTTTCATATTTCGAGGGTTCAAAGTGCTAAATCTAAGTTTCGAGGGTGCAAAGTGCCTATTTCCCATGTTTCGGGGGTGCAAAGTGCAAAAAACCCAACAATTTCCAAGTTTTTTATGATGACAAAACTTCAGCTAAGTACCTGTTACCTAAACTAGAGTTTAATCCTCAAAATTTCTGAGATAGGAATATATGATCGATCAGTCAGGAACTTGGACTCACCATAAATGATTGAAAGTTATTACAAAGTACAAGACTTTAAAGATGAGATAACTGAAAGGAAATTTAAGTAAGCTGATTATAATGAGTAATCTAATTTGACCTTCAGCTTATTCACTTCCTTATGATACTTCCTCATAATATTCATATTCATCATCATCATCATCACCATCATCATCATCATCTTCATCATCATCTTCTTCATCAATGGCATAAATATCAAGCAGACTAGGCAAATTTCCCATGGAAGCTTCCATCTTTTCCTTGGTTTCTTGTTCACGCTTCAGCTCCTTTTCTGCCTCATCATTCCTTCTCTTCATCAGCTCTATGTTCTTGTACTTGGTGAATGGCACCATTTGTTCTTCAGGACTATCCTTGGACGTGGAAAATTCTTTATCAGACTTGACTTGTTCCTTGGGTTCCTCTTCAGAGACCTCATCATCAGATTCTTTGCCATCAACCTTTCCATATTCTTCAGCAGCATCAGTTTCCATGTCCTCAGCTTCTCCATCTCCTTCAGCCTTTTCTTCATGTGCTTGGTTATCCGGCTCTTTTGGTTCTTCTTGAGCAGCAGCAGAGTCTTCAGCAGCAGCTTGAGTGGTTGTCTCCTCCCTTTTCTCTTCCTTCTTCTCGTCATCGTCAGGGTTAATAGGAGGGTTGAGTCCAACAGCTGGGATCCTGACAGCAGCACACAAGGTCTTCACGTTCTGATTTATTAAGTCTTGGCTTGAGCTGAGATGATTAAGAGCAGTAATGATGACATCAGCTTGATCATTGATGCAGTCAAAGTTAAGTTGCAGTGTTGAGATTTCCTTATCAACTTTGGAGGCAGCTTTGTAAACTTCTTCTACCAACAAATGATTCTTTGCATTTTCCTCATCAGCAACTTTGGTGAATGTGCTTTTCGTATGAGCCATTAAACAGTCAAGTCTTTCTACAGCAGCAAGAAGATGTCCAACACCAGCTTCCACACCCTTTCTAATTGATTCATCATCCTTCACCATTTTTGCATTTTCTTTCAGCATTTGCTCCATCTGCATCACCATTTTTGCATTTTCTTTCAGCATTTAGGGTTTTCCTTGAAGAATCTTCATGCATCGTCTGGAAGGCTTTTATCAGTGATGAGTGCATATCAGCTGTTGGAATTGAGGTTAGTGCAGTGTTATCTTCTTCTTCCTTTTGAACAGGATTGTCTTCTAGAACAGCCTCCTCTTCAGCAGTGTTTTCCTTAGCATTAAACTCAATTGCTAAGGGCTTTTCAACAGCAGGCTGATCTATGACATCTTCAAATATTTTATTAACAATAGCGCCTTCGTCAGTAAAGATAGTGGTCTGACGAATCCTCTTTACAATAGGCAGACTACTGCCAGCAGATGTATTCACTTTAGGTGGGTGTTGATATTTTTCCACTGTCTTGCCATATATGATATGCTGTACGCTGGGTAGAGCAGGCTCATCACTTGGAGATCCTTGTTCATATCTTGATTTAGCAGCCCACTTCTCCAAGGAAGCCATAACAGCAATTTGCACAGCCCGTTGAATAGGATCATCTTGTTTTCTCCTCTTGGCTGGCAAAGATCGAGAGATTGTCTTTGCTTCTGCGGTGGCATATTCTTGTGCATATTTGTGTATCACATCTCTAAAATAGTCAGGATCCAGCGCTTTGGTGATGGAAGTTGTTTGCAACCAGGTGAGGACCCACTTCTCCTCATAAGCAAACTCTTTCCAGCGCTGGATCTCGTCAACAGATTTAGCCATCCTGTAGTCCCTCCATTTCATATATCTTTCCTTCTCTTGGGTGAACATGGTTTGGCGCTGCAGCTTTGCATCAACGCATGCAAGGGCAGCTTCAAATCTGGTGAAAACAGCAGGGTCAGAATTGACAATCTCAAAAGCCCTTCTTACCTCATACCTTTTCTTTTCTGGCTTTATGCCAGCAGGCATTTTCATCTTCCTTTTCCGAGATTCACCAATCTTTATGCCACCAGCTAAGTTTGGGGCATGGGCATCCTTTTTGCTGAGCTCAAGCACAAGTGCTAACTCTAAATCTTCAGCAGCTTTGAGTTCAGCCTCAGTCATTTTCCTTCTTCGTTCTTCCTTTTCAGCTTCAATTTTGCTGAGTTCAAGGACCCTTTGCTCTTCTTGTTCATCCCTTTTTCTTTGCTCTGCTTCTTCTCTCTTCTTCTTGTCAGCAGCAGACACCTTCTTCCTTCTCATAACTATCTTCTTTTTTCCTTCCTGCTTATCAGCTGTCTGTAATTGTCTAACAGTAGAATGTTCAGGAGCAGCAGATGCAAGTGGTGCAGCTGCTACAGGAATGATGATCTGCACTTCAGGATCATCTTGAGGTTGAGCAACCTCAGTCATTGGCGCTGTTGAAGTGGTCCGTGGGGCAGTTTGATCACCAGCTGGCTTCTCAGCAGCAGACACATCTTCAGCTCCAGCAGGCCTCTCTGCTGATTGAGGACTTTCTCCAGATAGTTTAGTGGGAGATTCAATGAAGGTTATCCTTCCTTCTGGAACTGGTTGGGAAGCTCCTGTGTCCCTCAATTTACTTCTTGTCCTATGAGCAACAATTGGCTCATCAGCTTGCTTTTTCTTTTCAGTCTTTGCTTGAACAGTAGGCTGAACTGTTCGAGCAGTCTTATTCTGTTTCTTTGGAGTATCCGTTTCATTAGGTTCCTCATCCTCTTCTTCCTCATCCTCATTCTTTCTCTTAGTTCCTCCCTTAACCGTCTGATATGTTGCCATAGCCTTGGCATTATGAATTTCCTTCCCATGGGTCATCCCACAGCCCAGATTTTTGAACAGGTAACTCAAGGTGATCCTATGGTTAGTCTGCTTTTTCTCGTGAAAATTTGCCAGTATATGCCAAATCACAACAGACCAATTTATCTCAAGACCATAGTAAACAGCCAACATCATACAGTACCTCTTCATGGGAACACTGTCCAGAGAGAATGTACAGTTCTCTACCAGCTTAGCAAACATATCAGCCATGCGCTGATATTCATCCCTAAGCTGTCTCTTTTTTATGTTGCCAGAATGAATTTCTTCCTTCTTGGCACAGATTGCCCAGAACTCCTGAATCTGGTCTTCAGACACATTGGTAACATCAATCCTTCCCTGATTGGATAGCCCAAACTTTTCGTGCAATAGAGCAGGAGTGATGACAACATCCACTCCTCCAACGGTGGCCTTGATTTCCAGTTTCTCAAAGTTAACGGCTTTCTCAGTTTTGTAGTATTGCATCACTTGGTCTTTCCAGACCATTCCAGCGTGCGCTTCCATGAATTTCACCAGTGTTGCAGATTTGAATTTCTGAAGAATTTCCTTCATTTCGGCAGTGCCTGAGCGATGATATGTTTCATAAACAAGATACATGCCTTCAGCCCTAGATTCTTGACCGGGATTCATAGTTGATTCTGTGAAGAGTTAGTGGAAACAGAAAGTTCTGCAGAAATTGAAAGCAGAATTTCTCACAAATGCCTACGAATAATTTTGGGTGCGTAATGAGTCGCAAGGCTGATCAGATCTGGATTTATAGACTTAGGGTTTTTCATGTTCTTTTTATGTCAATCACTTACCATTGATCCGTTTATGTCAGTTCTGATCGTGTGGTCTCAGTTGCGCTATTTGAAGATGGTTAAGCGCATTTATTGATAGGCGAGAATACTGTAAATGCGTGTTTTTGGATAAACGTATTTAAAACACAAAGCTTTTACATTGTTTATCTCGATAATTAGATTTAAATATTGGTGGTCTTTACATAAAGACAACATATATATTTGCTTTATCAACAAACATTAGCTGAAAATCAATTTTATTTATATAATCAAACGAGACGATAATAAGGACAAGCTTCTTAAAAAAAGTTAAGTACTATCAAAACCTATACCAAATTGATAAAAGATTTATCTAGGATAATGTGCGTTGTTTTTTATATTGATTTCAAGACGTAATTAAGATATACCACGTCACATAGCTCGATTTAATGAAGAGTGTTTCCGAAATTGCTTGGAGTAATTACAATAGGCCAATTTTTTATGAACAACTGTGTGTGCCATCTCAACCAGAGATGGCCAACAAAATTGTTCATCAACAATTGACCTATTGTAATTCCTCCAAGCACTCTAGGAATCCTCATTAACTCGAGCTATGTGACATGGAATATCTTGAACCATACACAAAAGAAGTGACAACTCTGTTCCTCAAACTTCCTCGCGGCTGTTGATTCTTCTATTTTCCCCCTCAAGGCAACTACAGATTTCTACCTTGGTGTGAAACGGACGGAGTTTCTCCAACGGGGTAATTGGTCTTTGTCTACCCTGAAGATCCGGGAGGTACAAAGGAGGTTCACGAGAAGGATATATGTTGGTCTATATATTTTTTTTTCAGGTAATCTTTAGGAATATTCATGGTCAGAAGGAGACCTTGTAAAATATGTTTGGTTGTTTTTGGGATTGGAACTTCACCTGCCCCCTTCTTTAAAGACCCGGGCTATCCAATTGGACGGTCAGGTATAATCATGATCAACGGCCCAGATCTGGTGCATTAAACGATGCGGCCGTTGCGCTTACCGAGGGGAGGAACTTGGACCGTTTCTTACCTAGTATGTTGAACACTTGAACATAAGGGAGAATAGCAGAGACAACCAGACCTGTATTAATTACTCATTAATTTACAATACAACAATTTTGTTTTCTTCCATAAAAGCTGAAAACTGCACAATTGAACATTAGATTTGTTGGGCACTTCTACTCCTTCACCAACTTTTCGAAAATAGCATAAAAATGTTGAGTTTCTATTTTCGGTTTCTGCCTACAAACATTACGGTTTTTTTTTTTTCGGTTTCTGCCTTTTATTAATTGTTTTTTTCGTAGTATAAATTATTTTATGAATTCTTGTGTTTCTATTGCTCTAAGTTATGGAATAATTGTATATGAAATTCATATAAAATGCTAATTTTTATTAAAATTTCACAGGACTCAAGCTTGGAGTCTGGGAACCTAAAGCATAATTATACCACAAAATAAACGGCGGAGATTAAACAACATGAACGGTCGAGATTTATTCTCGGCCCAGGGGCAAAAATGTCCACGATTATTTGTTGGGCCAACTAAACAGATCAATTTCTGGGCTGTATAAATTATAATCGGGCCACTATAATATGCCGAACGGGCCATTATAACAATTGAGCGGATTATTAATTGGTCCGAATAGCCAATCTGGGCCATTAACAATTATTCAAAGTGAACATAGCCAAACATATGGGAGAATAACTGAGACCCACACTTGTACTTCTGATGAACATGATGATCAACAGTGAAATAGTACTGCACTGAGCTGTTGTTGAGTACCAACAGCCAATTAATCATTCGAAAACGACCATGCTGTTGAATTCGTTTCAACAGTTAAATCACTTTCTTGAGTACAAATAGCCAATTCATTGCCAGAGTAATTCACTAAGCTGTTGTTGAGTACTAACAGCTTTGTCATTGTCTGAGTACTTCACTAAGCTGTTTATCATTACATAAGATATTGTGACACGGCACCGTGTGCGGAAATGTGAATGTAAGATGCAATTGCTAGTCTGCTTATAATGATCAATTAAGTTTGGCTTTGATTATATCAATTGTTCTCGTAGTGGCTTATCAATGTCTACGCTATTAAGCGGTTTAATGAAGCACATATACTTATTGTTTTCGCAATATTTATTAAAATATATTATGGGGAATTATCCCGTTATTCCCGTACCTTATCAATATAGGAGAACAACGTGGACCGTTCCTTACCTATTTTAATTAAGTATTTCTTGTTGAGAGTTCAGTATATTACCACTTATCGTTTTTGTAAATGTTCCATATGATTATGAACAATACTAATTCGTAATTATTACTTTTAATTTGTTAATTTATTAAAGTCTGCATTACCCACATAAAAGATCAATAGTTTTTGGGTTTGTTTATGAAAATCGAACAAAACTTTTTGAAACAATAAACAAAAATAAAACTCCTTCATATCAATATCAGCCAACTTCCCACAATTACAAAGATATCAAAAACCTGAAAATCAATTTTATATATAATTTCATATGATACAATAATGAAGGAAAAGCTTCTTAAAAGATGAACCAAAGATATCAAAAATATTGTTGAGAGTCCGGATGGTGTTCTTCTTCTTCACCGGTGGACAGCCATTGTTGAAGGTACCAAAAATATTAACTCCAAATTCCATGTTTTTTTACTCAAACCAGCCCCCACAATCATGTCCTCTTGCTAAAACTTAAGAAATCAAAATCTGAAAATGAAATTCTTGAAAAATGGAGAAAAATTAACAAGTTTCAACCAAATCAAATCGACCAAACGAGGCGGCATGTTAGCATCAAATATTACCTGCAGACATTTCAAGTTTTATGACCGATAAACAATTGCAAGTGTTGATATTGCCTCTGAATCTTCCCTAAATCAAAATCACTCAAAGTTTTCACCCAATCCAATATCACTCAAAGGTCCCATCTAATATCTTGTTGAGAGTCTTGATGGTGTAACATTAGGACAAAGAGGATACTTGAGCACCACCCTGGAGGTGAATTAGTATTGTTCCTCCAACCTTCTTGTGCCCTCATCGTTCGTGTGATACGCCAACGGACTCGCCCTCTCCGTCGTTGAAGATAATTTTAAAGGACGCAGGGGCCAGCACTTCGGGGATCCCCTTTACCGATTCCACCCAATCCAACGTTGTAATTGGTCCTTGCTCTACCCTCATAAGCAGACGGTCGGGGAGGTGCAAAAATGAAGAAAGCATTCCTCGTCGACCACCTTGTACAAAGGAGGTTCACGAGAAGGATATATGTCGGTCTATATTATAGTTTCACATGGTAAAATTCTTTAAGATTATTCATGGTGAAAAGGAGTTCTTGTTAAAATCAGCTTGTAAAATATGTTTGGCTGTTTTTGGGAATGGAGTATGTGGTAACCATACTTTAAAGACCCCGGCTATCCAATCGGACGGTCAGGAATAATCATGATGAACGTATCAGATCGGGTGCATTAAAAGCTGCGCCCGTTGAGAACAACGTGGACCGTTCCTTACCTAGTATTTTTTTTTTTTTTTGATAACCCAGGTGTACAAGCTTACACTTGACTAATCCTGCACTAAGCTGTCTTAGAGTCAAAGCATCCAATTCGTCATTTGAAAATGACTATGCTGTTGTAGAGTATCGACAGACAACACAATTTGATAGACACAACTAGCGAAGTCATTGCCTGAGTCACTCAATAAGCTGTTGTAGAGTACTAACAGCGAAGTCAAAGGCAAAGTACTTCACTAAGCTGTTTATCATGTAAGCATTCCTTACGTAGCTGATTATGATGTTTTGGATATTGTCAAAACCTCCCTTATCTTCTTAACTCCTTTGCACTCATCTTCATCCTCATCTAAGTACACTAAAGCTTCGATCCTTGGCTTCTTTATAGAGATATAAAAAATTTGTTTCGAGTCACCGTCGAACTTTCATAGCAGATAAGGAAGGTCGACAGCAGGGACCCCTGACATTGAAGTGCCAAATGAGGCCTGAATCTTGCAAGGTCAGAATCTGAATATCCTATTAAATCAAATCCAGATTCCATATGGTAGCACAATCCCAATTCTTGAGTGCCTGAGTATCCTCTTGGCATCCAGGAGATGAGATTCCTTATGATTAATTGATATCTCGCACAAACCTCGATAGACTACATGATGTCAGTTCTGATGAAAAATATAATAAAATTAATATTCTATTTAATATTAATATTTTTAATATAATTAACAATTAAATTACGAGTACTAATATAATTACTATTATTAATATTAATATTAAAAAAATCAAAAACTATAATATTAAATATGTAAAAGTGGGCAAATGAAAAAAATTGAATTAATTCCCCCACGGAGCCCCAACCATTGGAGACGATCAGGCAGAGCCCCGATCTGGCCCTGGGCTAGCCCGGGGCTAGCCCCCAACCATTGGAGATGGCCTTAGGTTTGTCACATTCTTACAATTAACCCTTGTCCCTATAATATTTCAATTTTGCCCTTGGGTGTTATTAGTATTGTTTGTAATGTCCTATAAATGTTAAAGCTTGGGATATAATTATTGTATCTTATAAATTAGAAAAATAAACTATAATTATATATATACTAGTAGAATAAATGATAAAAATTTTAATTGCCCAGTAAAAAAAAATTCCATGGCTCGGGAATTTATATGTTTATATTAGCAATTTAAATTGTAAAATATTCTGTGAAATATAAATTTCTAATAATATACTTTATGCATGTGAATTATTTACACATTAATTAAATGACTTTATTTTATAAATTAGTAAATTTAGTAAATTATCTTGTATTATAGAATAAGATATTTTAATTTGTTAAAGTTTATAGTGTATTATTAATTAAAACACCTCCCCAAATATGAGAAATTAGAAATTATATCAATTATTTTAGTTTTTCATATATGATTGATATATTTACATTTACAAGATATAACAATCAACATAAAGTTGTAAATTTTTATAAAATATTATAAACAGTACTATAACTTCCATGGGTAAAATGGGAACATTTTAGGGACAAAGCCTTAATTGTAAGAAGGTGACAAACCTGAGGGGATTTTTGTAATACCAAATATGTGAGGCATAACTGGTCTCAACAGCTAAGTAAATGAAGCATAACAGCGAAGATTTATAAGTAGGTAAATGGTCCCAGCATCTAAGTAAATGATGCATAAGAGCGAAGTATTCTAAGTAGCTAAATGGTCTCAGCAGCTAAGTAAATTAGTGGAAGCCTGAGAGCGAATTATTGTAAGGAGCTAACTGATATCACCAGCTAACTATAATAGTGGCATCCACATAAAGTCAACAGCGGATCTTTGTATATTAGGGGAAGACACGTACAAGTCAACGGCTAACTGGTCTCAACTGACCAGTTTTAAAAAATGGTGATAATTGGGACTAATATTTTTACTATTGGCTTACACTGTAAATCTGCATTATGCTGGGAATGGATGGGACATTTTAAATTTATCGTGGATTTTGCAGATTTCTTGTGATCTGACAAGTCCGTTACGGCGGTATTTTTTTTTTTTTTTGTCTTATATGGGATATCTGTTACAAAAGTTCTGGACCTGTGTATTGAAGATTGTGTCGTAGTTGCGGTTAACTCATTATTATCAATCTCAATTATATCTGAGTTCAATTTTCTTTCATTTCTTTGAATAATGTTATTTCATCTTAAGACTAAGCTGTTGAACCAAATTATACATGAAAAAATAATAATTCCTCAAGAATATAAGTAATTGGAATTTTAACAACACTAATTAACAAAATTATAATAAATAAAATTTTATTAACGAGGATTGAATACAAAATTAAATATATCCATCTAAAATACCATCCAACCATTCATCCCCATCTCCATCATCAGAATCATCAGAGCTCATCCCACCAGAACTCCTCCTCATCCACCTCTTCCTCAATTTCTGAGTCGTAGTCCTCCTCCTCCTCCTCTGAGTCCTCCTCATCATCATCCTCATCCTCCTCCTCCGCCTCCGTCGTCTCCTCCTCCTCCAGCGCCTCCTCCGGAGGTTGCTCAGCCGCTCGTTGCCTGGCTTCCTCGTCTATTTGGGCAAGCCAGGCCTCCATATCTGCCTCGAAAGCATCCCAGTACGCGCCGTCCTCCGCTGGTTTGCCGGAGTTGTTATTGTTGTTGGGATCCATTAATATAACTAGAGTATTGATAATCACTAGAGGTTCCAGATTATGAAATTGATTAACGCTAATTTGTATTACTTAGTTTCATAAGAGTTGCATCCGTTCAACTACTCAGCTAATTATTCTTCATTCTTCAAAACCGCGTCTCATTATACAGATGCGTCTCCTCAACTACTCCGCTTAATAATTTAGACTCGTCTCTTTATATTCCCGAATTACGGTTTAAACATTTCTTTTGAACATTTGATAGATATGTTGCATTTATTTATAAATTAAATTATATTGGATTAACATATTCAATAAACACCTAAGGGCATCTCTAATGACTAGTGGGGAGATGCCCTAGAGGGTATATGGGGGGAAGGGGGAAAAAAAATCATCTCCAATGACTAGGGGGGCGGAGAGGGTATACCCACTAGAGGGACCCTGGAGGGACCTTGGAGGGAGGGGGAGGGGGAGCTTCTCCCGTCCAAGCCCCCTCCATCACATGCTATATATATTTTTTTTTAATTTCGTTTTGTTTTATTTGGTTATTTTTTTATCTTTATTTAAAAATAAAAAAATTACTAAAATTTGTATATTATTTGGAGATAATTATTTTAATTATAAAAAAATAACTTTTATTTCATTAAATTAACACTAATATTTTAATATTGATTTATTTTAATAATTTTAGGGTTGTATTTATCACCCAAAAATAATTCTTTCTAAAAATTTAAAATAATGCGATACAATCATGAAACCCAAAAATAATGATTTCTAAAAATTTAAAATAATACGATACAATCATTAAACCCAAAAATAATTCTTTCTAAAAATTTAAAATAATACGATACAATCATGAAATCATGTTCGACTAAAACATAGACCCTAATACAAAAGAATATTGGCATGAGGTGAGGACTGAAATTCGTGAAAAACGTCGTCGGGCTCGTTTATTTGGAGATTCGTCCGGAGGTTCGATCAATCTAGACGGTGGCGGTAGCAATATCAACAGCAATAATAATAGTGGCAACGAATATGGCAGAGATGATGGATTTCCTTATATGAATTAATTTAATATTTGATGTAATTTTTTATTTTCTAAGTTTCCTAATGTACTTTTGATTTTAAATTAAAAATTTAAATTTATTTTTGGTGTAGTAGTAATAATAATAATAATAATAATAATAATAATAATAATAATAGAGAAGGATAAAATTAATTATTAAATGGGTTTGATAGAATGAGTCATTAGAGATGACTAAAAAACTAGAGAGAGGGGGAGGGGGAGGGGGAGAGGGAGAGGGTATTCCCTCTCGGAGTCATTAGAGATGCCCTAAATGTACCACCATTTAGAAATCTTACTTAACAGAAGTAGGCAGAGGTACAGACATTTAATATTAAAGCAGTTACATTAAGAGAAACATATCTTAAAAACTTCACCTATTAGGCTTTGATGAATTTTTTAAAATATAAAATTACCTCAAAATGAGTGTATAGATTATGAATTTAACATTAAATATTGGGTTTTGTCAAGTGGCCGGAAAAGGCTGACAACTGAAGTGATAGGATTTGGCCACCGAAAAGACAGAGAACAATTTAATAATATAAAAATTGGTACAGCTCTACTCGACTAGGGATCTGCAGGTCTACTCGACTGCCCAATTCATGACCGTGCAATGTAGGTAGACCGTTTAACGATCCAGCTGTGTTCTCCGAAATTTAATCAACGGTGTGTAAGAACATTTCAGACAATATCTTCAGTCTCAGGTACTCAGTACTCAGCTTCCCAATACTCAGCTGCTCGTTTACATAATGAACAACAGATTTCCGTAAATATATTCAACTCAGCTGCTCATGTCCCTGCTGCTCGTTTGCGTAATGAACGGTGGATAATAACATCTCACACGTGATATGATTTGGACCGCCAACTATGCGTCGATTAAATTAAACATTTAGTTGCTGTCATTCGCATTGAACAAATTAGTCAGCTGTGAATCAATTGATTTTAAAGGGCTCATATAAGAATCTTACAACAACTGAAAAATACTTTTTCTGTATTTAATATTGCACCGAGCAAAATTTTGTAAGCTGCAATAACAGCTTAGTCGTTAAGTAGTAAGCTGAACAACTTGGGCAACATTGTACTCAGCTGACCCATGAAAAGCTGAGTAGTCCAAATCAATTAATTCTCTGTTAAACACTAATGTCTGACACCACTCATTTCATCGTCTTGTTATCCCGCCTTAACCAAATTGAATAAATATTTGGATTCCGCCAACATAGGGTATAAATGGAGGGCCGAGTACGCTTCTTCTCGCAAACAGCTAAATACCTTACTGTGCTCCTAAAAAAAACAAGAAGCAACAACGATTGTGAACTGAGATGGCATTCCAATCCGAATGTACGGAGACTTCAATGAAAGAGGTGATACTAACAAAAGGATCCTGGCTGAACTGCGAATCCTACGCTGAAAGTGGTACGGATCTGATGAAAGCCATCATAACAAAGATTGTGAACACTGGACTAGGACCATTCCTAGAGGCTCACGAAGAGAGGATATTTGTGAACGAAGTAGTTGAATTCTACCTAAATGGATCGTTGGAATATTACCAGGCTGGCTCTTTAATGGAAGGAATCATTGTGTCGGAAGTTGCTGGAGAGATTATTGTTATAAACAAAACGAAAATGAGCGAAACATTCAGCCTGCCCACAGAAGGAATGACTGACTTAGCCATATTCGATCAAGAAAGAATGGAAAATTTCTGTGCCCTAGCAGCTAAGGAAGGTCGACGGCAGGGACCCCTGACATTGAAGTGCCAAAAACATATTACAAGTTTTTACATATTACAAGTTTTTACAGTATCATACAAAGAATTCAAAAACAAATACAAGTTCCTAATGGATCTACATAGTGGAATAGTTGAGAGTCGTGGTGGCCTTGAGATATGTTTGTATGTATCATTTCTAAAACAAGACAAAATAAGTTCTGATATGTCCAGTCTACTAAATATCATGTCAGAATAAATTAAATGTGTATATCATGATTTGGCAAAAATCTTGGACAAATATATATTGTCGCTCAAACAGATCATCGAATATATTGGAGTATTATATATATATATATATATATACATAAATAATTGTCACTGTTGTTTATAAACATACTATGCAGAAGAATTGTATAAATAATTATCACTGTTGATTTGTTGAGACAAGGGCGGACCTCGACGGCTTTGGTTGGGTATTCCAAAGTCGTTAATTTGTTTATAAAGTACATACATGTTATATAAAACATAATATAACAATGAACACTACATATTATAACAATAATATTTATATATAATCAGCAGTCAAAATAATTTAACCCAACACAGAAATTAAAAATTAACAGCCAAGATAGTTAGTTCATACCAATAGTTCCCAAAAAACTTAATACCAAATATTTCCCAAAAAACTTAGTACTAAAGTCAAAACACCACCCACTAAGCAGTCCTCCTCATTATCCCTGTTATCGTTGTCCCCCTCGTTTTCCCTCTTTCGGCGATCACGCACCACCTGAAGTGGTAACACTTTCTTCTCATCCAATGGAAAATCTGTAGCAAAGATGCATACGTGCCCACTGGCGATGAACCGTGCTCTATACCAGAAATAAAGTAACAATCAGAACAAATTATTGTAAAAAGACTATCATTGGAAATTTGAAATTCTCATACCTTTACAAGAGTCTCCCAAGTTTCCTTCTTACTAACCACCACATTATCGTTCTGATCCCATCGCACAAAACCACAATTTTTTGCCTTTTCCCAAAGGCAGTACTGATAGTGCAAGGAAATAAATCTCCGATACAATTGACCAAGTGTGAATCTCTTCCCTGTCACAGCTTCAAGTTCAGGAACTATCCTTTCAAAAAGCCTCTTCATTCTCCACCAATGTTTCCTTGGAATGCTTCATCTAGCAACAAGTCAATGAATGCAGCGGTCTCCTCCTCTGTCCATATGATCCTCATGTTGTTACTGTATTTGATACAAAAATGAACTGTTAACGCACAATTGATTATAAAATAGTGATATAGGCGCATACTGACGAGCCAAATAATGAACCAAAGAATGGTCAATAATACTTAAAAGATTGACAGAGCCAGTAAAAATTAGTATGTCCTCGATTCAAGTGTTTTTCTACGTTCGTGTGAAACGGACGAGTTTCTGAATGGTTAATGTGAAACGGACGAGTTCCTATGCTTCTCCGTCTCCATGAGGGGGAAAATGGAAGCATCAAAACCGAGATTTTGGGTCGTTCAATTTGGTATGGATCAAGACATTCCATGTCACATAGCTCGAGTTATGTTACGTGTCGAGCTACGTGACATGGAAATCCTTCATCCATACCAAATTGCATGACAACTTTGTTCCCCCAACCTTCTCTCGGTGTTGATGCTTTCCATTTTCCCCCTCAAGGCAACTCGAGATTACTCCGAAATTCCCCCTTTACCCTGAAGGTCATTGAGGTTCACGAGAAGTAGACCTTCTTTAGCTGTTTAGCTGTTTTGGGAATGTAGTATGTGGTGAGCTTCACCGGCCCCCCTTCTTTAAAGATCCGTGATATCCAATCGGACGGTCAGATATAATCATGATCAACGGCTCAGATCTGGTGCATTAAAAGATGCGGCCGTTGCGCTTGCCTAGTGGAGGAACGTGGACCGTTTCTTACCTATTATTTTGTACATAAGGGAGAATAGCAGAGACGACCAGACCTGTATTAAATTTATTGGAAGTTGGAACATTTATATTTTTTTATAAATTACTTTACAATACAACAATTTTCCTTTCCTAGACTTAAATTACTCTAGGAGAACAACGTGGACCGTTCCTTACAACAATAGACTCCGCCAATTAAGTATTTTCTTTTTGAGAGTTCACACTTTGCACCCTATTTTATTTTCAAGCAAAAACTCAAGGGCAAAATAGGTAATTCTATTGTAAATCTTTGGCACTTTGCCCCCCCAAAAATTGAGTTAGCATTTAACACTCCCTAATTAAGAACAAATTAACAACTTGCACCCCCGAAAAACAATAAATGGACACTTTGCACCCCAAAATAAAAAATTAACACTTGACACCCTCAAATAAAATAAAAACTCAAACACCTCATATTTTCCGGCAAAGTTAACCATTAAAGTTAATTTTTTTAGGGCAAAGTAGGTAACTATTTATAGGTCTTTGATAAGATGAAGCAGACAATGGGTCTTCTAGAAGTTTACTTGAACTTTATTTAGTTATTTATGGTTATATTGTTGAAAAGAAAGATGGGGGCAGAAATGAGTATTCGTGTATTTATAATTGTATTTTACAAAATTGAGGTAAAAAAAATAAATTACCTATTTTGCCTTAGATATTTTTCACTCCGATAATCAACTTTGACGAAAAAGCGAGGGGTTTGGGTTTTTTAAAATTTAGGGTGTTAAGTGTTAATTTGTGTTTTGGGCTGTGAAGTGTCCATTTATTGTGTTTCGGGGAGGGTGTTAAAGTGCTAATTTTATTTTGGGGATACAAATTGCGAAATTCTCAAGTTTTGAGTGTGTAAAGTGCAAATACTATTGAATTACTTATTTTACCCTTGAAATTTGGCTTCAAAATAAATGAGGGTGCAAAGTGCTATATTTTTCATATTTCGGGGGTGCAAAGTGCCTATTTTCCACGTTTCGGAGGTGCAAAGTGCAAAAAACCCAATGGAACATATGATTATGAACAATACTACTTCATAATTTTTACTTTTAATTTGTTAATTAATGTATTTAAAGTCTGCATTACCCACATAAAAGATCAATAATTGTTGGGTTAGTTTATGAAAATCGAACAAAACTTTTTGAAACAATAAACAAAAATAAAACTCCTACATATCCTTCTCAGCCAACTTCCCACTCATCTGTTCTCCTTCATTCTGATTATCATTATCAGGTAACTGATTTCTTAGCTGTTCTCCTTCATAACAAGGGCAATCCTCAGCTGTCCTACCTCCTCTTCTCTTCCTCGTTCTCCATTTCATCATCCGAATCAATTACCACAAGCCACTATTCCATTTTTAACTATTCAACCTCACAGGCTTTGCAGGTGCCGATCTTTTTTGCATCCATAGCAAATGACTAATTCTCTCTTCCTTAATTTTTTGTTCTCTACACTCAACTCATCTGTCAGGCGACTAAGATGTTATAGAATAGTAAGTTGACTAAGCTGTTCGTGATCCAAATTTTGAGCAGCAGAGTTGACCATTCTTCTTATAGTTACTTAGCTGGTTTCAGCAAAACGTATAAGTGTTTTTCATAAGTAGACTAATTCTTGGAAAGATTCTATCCCCAGTCTTAACAAACTCATTTTGAAATCTTTTCAAAACTTTTCTAAAGTATTTTATGCAATTTTAAAGATATGCTGGGAGATGATGCAAAGTAAAACACAACTAATTTTTATAGTGGTTATATGGATGAAAACACTTTCTGACGATGACAAAACCTCAGCTAAGTACCTGTACTTAAAGTTTTAATCCACAAAACTTTCTGAGATATAATATAATAATTTGTAATAAGAACGTGAACTTTCATTACTGATTTGATATGTAGTACAAGTTACAAGCCTTTATGATGAACTTGAATAGTAAATTGATACAGATTCTTCCCATGTTGTCATCCAATATGGCAAGCTGAGATGTATGATGATGTAGAAGAGTGCAGGTCTGATCCTTGAGATAGTTCATCCTTCATTCTAGAGTAGCTACTTCATCATGAAATTGTGTAGCACTTTCGTCAAAATCATGTATGAACTAGATATTTTTCTCTGTTTCAGATTTTGAAAATTTCGATAACAGTCCTAGTACATGAGCAATGTCTTTCTCATGTCCTTTGAGATCTGTTTGAAGTTGATTTACATCAGACTTCACATTTTCAATATTCTTGTTCCCATTTTCAAATGCATCTTTTATCATGCTTGTCTGCTGTTGGAATGGAAGTGGAAGTTGATGGTTTAGTACTCTCCTTTTGGGACATCTGCTAGAACTTTTTCTTCATCTAAATTCATCAATCATGTTCGGCAGTGTCTTGAACAGCTTCATGTACAACAATAGTTCCAGTCTCTCCTTGAATATTTGCTTCACCAGTCTTTACAGCTTCTTGTTGACCAGCAGATTGTTCTCCCGCCTTTGTTGTTTCAAGAGTTCCAACGGCTGATATAGTCGTCGTTTGATGGATAACCTTAGTAATTACGAGCATGGATTCTGTTGCAGCAGCCTGTTCTCCAATTTTGATTCATGAGGGTCTGCTTGGAACATAACCATATTCTGCGGTTGGTTCCAGATCTCCAGCAAAATCAGCGTCTTGTAAAGTTTTTAGCTCGGCTGCATTCAGCTGTTTCTTCCTGGTTTTTTTTTTCATCCTCTAGCTTGCGCAGTTCCACTACTTTATGAAAATCTTCTTGAGCTTTATTAGCTGTTAGTTCTTCCTCCCTCCTCTTCTTTTCAGCAGCAGACGCTCTGTTTTTTATCACTCTTTTCCTTTTTGGCTTAGTATCAGCAGATGCAACAGCAGGTTCCGATGGAGCAACTGAAATTGGAACAGCTGCTTTGGGTTGGATGCTCTTCGCTGCAGGATCATTTTGATGTTTGACAATCTCAGCTGTTGGAGTAGGCTGTTTAGTTGGTGGTGTAGCATCTGACTCTTTAAATGGACTTGCTTCCTCTTCTCCAGCAGGCGTCTCAGTTGGAGGAGGATTTTCTCCGACCGAGTCTGATGATTGAGTTGAAGATGACGCATAAGTCATTCTCTTTCTGACCGTCAATTTTTTGGGTCCTACTGGTTTTTGAGCAGGTCTACATGCTGCAGTGTCCTTCAGTTGATCCCTTGTCGTTTTTGCAACATTCGCAGCAGGCTTGTCTCCAGATATGGTTCTGGTAGGTGAACCAGAAGACATATCCTGTATTTCGTTTCTTGTCTGATTAACATCTATTTCATCAACAGTATCCTTAGCTGCTTGAACAGAGACCTTCTTTTTCTTGCGAGCCTTCTTCTTCTCTTCTTCAGGTGATCCTTCAGGAGTCCTTCTATTTGAACCTCCTTTCACAGGCTGATAGGTCACCATAGCCTTTGACCTGTGAACGGTCTTTCCATTCGTCAGACGACATCCAAGAATAGTGAACAGGTGACTTAAGAATATCCTGTGATTGGGTTTCTTCTTCCCTTTCTTGTGATGCTTTGCCAGGGTGTCCCCGTCCCCTTTCTGGTGATGCTCAGCCAGGATGTCCCCGTCCCCGTCCATGTGATGCTTTGCCAGGATGTCCCATACGACACCAGCCCAGTTCACCTCAAATCCGTAGTAAATCGCTATCATGATGTAAAATCTCCTCATTGTAATACGATCCAAAGAGAAGGTGCAACACTGCACAATCTTAGCAACTATATCAGCCATCCGCTGATATTCGTCCTTTAGTTGTCCTTTCTTGATGTTTCCACAAAGAATCTCCCCTTCTTTAGCACATATGCTCCAGAATTCTTGTTCTTTTGGTCGAGCAAGAGCTGTGATGTCTCTGGTACCCTTCAAGGACAGGTCAAACTTCTCATTCAATAGCTTCGGAGTAATACATATATTGACTCCTCCAACTACCGCTTTAATCTCCATTTTATCGAAATCAGGCTTTTCTTTAGATCCATAGAACTCCATAACTTGGTCCTTGTAGACCATCTCTTCGTGAGCTTCCATGAAATCAACCAACGTAGCATCCTTGAATTTCTCCAGAATTGCCTTCATCACGTCCGTTCCAGATTTGTGATACGAATCATAAACGAGATACATACCTTCAGCCCTAGCTTCTTGCAGTTTGGTACTCATGGCGATTGATCTGAAAGAGGGATGAATAAAACGAGAGTATTTTTGCCGAAAAACTCTTGAATGCCTTGAAACTTTAGGGTGCGTAAAAGAACAATGAGTTGATTTGCGGTTGATGAAAAATTTAGATCAACCTTTTGTCAGTTCTAATCGTACAGTGAGATACGCAAATTTATATTTTCAAGAGGCATTAAGTGACTGGCGGGAATGCGAACCGTCCCAGTCTAATTTGCAACTATAGCGTTTTTACAATTAATCAGACGATGTAAATTAATAATTATCTGATAGACAGGTGTTCTGAGAACCTGTCACACATCTGTTGGTTATTTTAACCGAAAATAATATCGTCCACATATATTTGCACAAGTAATATATGATTCTCCCATTCAACTGAACAAGGTTTTGACCATAGAGATAAAGTAGAAAGCATTCTTCAGAGGGTACACCTTGTCTACTTCTTTATATGGTTCAAATCTGGGAGGTTGTTCAACATATACCTCTTCTTGCAATTCTCCATCTAGAAAGGCTGTGAAATTCTTATTGATACTGCATAGGCAAGAAACAGTGTAATTGCATCTAATTTTGCTACTGGCTACAAATAGTAGCTGCAAAATCAATTTTATTTATATAATCATATGATACAAAAAGGAAGGAAAAGCTTCTTAAAACAATTACAAAGATATCAAAAACCTGTTACAATTTTCTAAAGTATATAATCTAATATCTTGTTGAGAGTCTTGATGGTGTCCATCGAAAAAAGTCATCATCTTCAAGGTGTAACATGTTGTAACATGTTCATTAGGATGGCCGGGGATACTTGAGCATCGAGAGCAACACTTTGGAGGCGAACTAGTTTTGTTCCTCCAACCTTCTTGTGGCCATTGATGCTTCCATTTTTCCCCTCATGGCTTGAAGATTCCGGCGACAGCTCGAGACTTCTACGTTCGTGTGAAACAGACGAGTATCTGAACGGCGAAATTCCGAGACGCCCACGGACTCGCCCTCTCCGTCGTTGAAGATCCCTCATCGAACGCAGAGGCCAGCACTTCGGGGAACCCCCTTTACCGATACCACCCAATCCAACGGGGTAATTGGTCCTTGCTCTACCCTTATAAGCAGACGGTCGGGGAGGTGCAAAGATGAAGAAAGCATTCCTCGTCGACCACCTTGTACAAAGGAAGTTCACGAGAAGGATATATGTCGGTCTATATTCTTGTTTCACATGGTAAAATTCTTTAAGATTATTCATGGTGAAAAGGAGTTCTTGTTAAAATCACCTTGTAAAATATGTTTGGCTGTTTTTGGGAATGGATTATGTGGTAACCATACTTTAAAGACCCGGGCTATCCAATCGGACGGTCAGGAATAATCATGATCAACGGCTCAGATCGGGTGCATTAAAAGCTGCGCCCGTTGAGAACAACGTGGACCGTTCCTTACCTAGTATTTTCAACATATGGTGAGAATAACTGAGACCGCCACCCTTGTACTTCTGATGAACAGGATGATCGACAGTGAAAGAGTACTGCACTAAGCTGTTGTTGAGTACCAACAGCCAATTCATCATTCGAAAATGATCATGCTGTTGTAGAGTATCAACAGTCAAGATATTTTCTTGAGTACAAGTAGCCAAGTCATTGCCTGAGTCACTCAATAAGCTGTTGTAGAGTACTAACAGCGAGGTCAAAGGCTGAGTACTTCACTAAGCTGTTTATCATGACATAAGATAATGTGACACGGCACCCTGTGCGGGAATGTGAATGCAAATGTGTAACTGCTATTTTGCATACATTTTTATTCTGGATTTTTCACTTCAATGGGGATAAGGAAAAGCGGATCCATTTTACATTTTTCATTTTTCAGATCCTATATTTACTTACTCTTGAATAGAGAGAAACATGATATGCAAATGGTAGTTGTTGAGAGGGAATGAATGTGATTAGATAAAAATATTTAATAAACAATAAAAATATTAATAAATTGACATAGAAACTCAATTTGCATACTTACCATTGGAATTAATCAATTTAAATGAGTATGCAAACAACTATTTGAGAATGTATAATTCATTTTACTTGCATATTTACATCCCCAAATATGCAAACAACTATTTGCATATTTACATCCCCAAATATACATACTACCATTTGACTTGCCCCATCAAAATTCTTGTAACGGTTCTAAGCATTCCTTACGTAGCTGATTATGATGCTTTGGAAATCGTCAAAACCTCCCTTATGTACTTACTCCTTTGCACTCATCTTCATCCTCATCCAACAATTTACCCCTTTTTGACGATGGCAAAACTACAGCTAAGTACCTGTACCTACACTAAAGCTTCGACTCAATTGGCTTCGTTATAGATAGAGAAAAAATTTGTTGGATGTCACAGTCGAACTTTCATAAATGTTACACATTGATTACAAGTTTCGGTGAACTGTGTGTAACATAAATTACAAGGAGGTCCAAAAGCAGAGTCCTTATAAACCTAGCCTAGCAAACTAGTCTAATCTTCCTTGTCTTCTTCAATCTGAATGGAGTCTTTTCCTTGTTTGTTCTAGCCTGTTGTTCTTGAGCTCTGGATTGAGTTGTTCTTCAGCTGAGTCCTTGGCAGCAGCAGTCTCTTTATCTGATTTTGCTGGTTCATTACACTTCTCTTCATTGTCAGATTTGTCAGCATCAAAGGAGGGATTCTCTACTCCATAAGTTGTTTGATTTACTTGTCTGATTGTGTTTTCATCTTCACTCTTCTCATCAGCAGATCCTTCCAGGACCTCAGTAGCATCGGCATAAGCAGTTCTTGAGACAGTGTCATTCTCCTCCCCCTTTTTGTCAACATCAGCTTCAGCGTAGATTGGAAGAACTGGCGTGATGTTGGCTGATTTGCAAAGTAGGTTGATGTTCTGCTGCATAGCTATCAGGGTATTTTGTTGGGTCGCAGCAGTCAGCAGCGATGAGGCCAGATCCTCAATTCTCCTCATCTGCTCCCTATGTCTTTCCTCCATTTCCCTCAAAGAGTTTGCAATAGACCGCTGAATTGAATCCAGGATTATTGGTTGCACTTCAGTTGAAGTAGATGGGATTGTTGTGCTTGCCTGACCAACGACTGGAGTTCTCTCTTTTTCTTTGGTAGATTCTTCTGTTGTCTTTTGGACCCTACAAAGCTCAAGCTGCAACATGAACAATATCAGCACAATCAGGCAGATCTTCATAAGTCTTCAGAGAGGGTCCCAAAACAATTTGTTTTAGACTTGGAAGGGGTATCATCGAGCTTGTTTGTCCCGCCATCTTCCTGGTCCTTTTAGCCCAAGTTTCCATGGTCATGGAAAGAGCTAACCTTAGTGCTCTGTCCTGCATATCTTCATCATCGGCAGGTTCTTCTGGAACAGAGTCAGCTATTTTTTTGGCCTCAGACTTCACTAGACTGCTTATCTTCAACCTCACCATGTCCAGGAAAAATTCCGCATCCAGGGCTTGTGTTGTGCTTTTGGTTTCCAGCCACGTCATTACCCATGCTTCTTCAGTTTCAAATTCCTCCCAATGCATTATTTCTTCACATGTCTTCGTCAGACGATATTCTCTCCATCTGTTGTATCTACTCTTTTCAGATAAAAACATAGTCTGACGGAGTAGCTTGTTATTTTCTTCCTCCAGTCGTGATACAAATTTAGCGAAGGTTTGTGGATTGTCACGGACAATTGCAATTGCATTCTTTAATTCTGGTCTTTGCTTCTTTGGCATTTCTGGTCTAGGCATGAGTTGCCTTGGTTGATTTGGATCCCTTGGCTCCCCAATTCGAAGCCCACCTGTATACCTTGGACCATGAGCGTCCTTGTTGCTGGCGTCAATGGCAGCAGCCAGGTCTGCTGCTTCTTTTGCATCTATTTCAGCATCAGTCATCTTTTTGGCTTCTTCGTCCTGTATTTTAAGTTCCAAAGTCTTTTGTAACTCTTCCTGTGCTCTTTTCTCCTTTTCAGCTTCATCCAGCTTCCTCTTCTCAGCCATAGAAATACATATGATCTTTGCCTTACCATCTCTTTTTCTCCACACAGGATTTTCCAAATTTTGCAGTGGGACGGCTGCATCAGGTCGAGGATGCAATAGAAGTGTGTCTTCCTCAGCAGGTGTGTTAGTCTGTTGATCAGGCTCAACAGCAGCATGATGTTCCTCAGCGTAATCAATAGCTGACTCAACAGCAGAACTATTTTCCTCAGCTACTTGTCCCTCTGTTGCTGTTGTTTCTTCCCTGAGGTGGTGTTTTCAATAAATTAAGCGGTTTAGCTTTTTGTATCCAACCTGCTTCTACTTTTTGTACTTTTTTTAAGTGAATTTTGAGCATAAGTGATTTTATAAGTGGTAAAAAAGCACTCACTTTCAGATTATTTGACTAAAAAACAGAAAATCAATTTTTAACTAGTGATTGAAAACACCACCTGACTCCGTCGGACCTTGGACCACGAGAGTCCTTGGTACTGGCTTCAATGGCAGCAGCCAGGTCTGCTGCTTCTTTTGCATCTATTTCAGCATCAGCCTTCTTTTTGGCTTCTTCATCTTGTCTGCTAAGTTCCAATGCCTTTTGATACTCTTCCTGTTCTCTTTTCTCCCTCTCAGCTTCTTCCAGCTTCCTCTTCTCAGCCATAGTAACATATTTCTTCTTTGCCTTACCAGTTGTTTTTCTCCTGGCCACAAGACTATCCAAAATTGCAACCGGTTGAGAATGCAATAGAAGTGTGTCTTCCTCGGCAGCTGTGTTATTCTGTTGTTCAGGTTCAACAGTAGCATGATGTTCCTCAGTAGAATCAACAGCAGACCTATTGTCCTCAGCGACTGGTCCCTCTGTTGCTGTTGTTTCTTCCCTAACACTGTCAGACGACGTATCATAGAAGATGACCCTTTTTCTTCTTGTGGACTTAGTCATATGCCCAAGAGGTTGAAGTTGAGAGGCAGATCTCTTTGCAGAGCTCCTTCTGATACTCTTTACTATCGGAGCAGGGATTTCTTCTACTGATTCAGACCTATCAGGGGATGATCCAACCTCCATCTCTTCGATCTTCTTAGTCGTCTGCTTGACTATCTCTTCGGGTACTCCAACAACAGGATTTGCTGTGTCATCAGCATACTTGCTAGTCTGACCAGATGTTTTGCCAATCTTGGCTCGTGCTCTTTCTGTCGTTCCTCTGGCTTTTCTTTTGGTCACTGTTGGAGTTCTTCCTTCACTTCTCACTGGCTCGTATGCTCTTAATTCCTGCTGCTCGTTTGCATAATGAACGGTGTACAATAACATCTCAGTCTCAGTATCTCACACGTGATAGGATTTGGACCGCCAAATGACAACTCACAATATAATAAGAATTTGTACGATTCTGCGATATGGCTTTGAATCAGCTGCTCAAACCCAGAAAGCTCGTGGAAGGAAGAATTACAGAAGATGAGGAGATGAAGATTTATAGGTTTTCTCACTTATAATTTTAAAGAATTAAATTTGAATTGCTGTGCGGACATGAAATGAAAACAGATTACTCCTTATCCAACTATGTGCCATTTAAATTAAACATTTAGTTGCTGCCACTAGCATAGAACAAATTAGTCAGCTTTCCAGTCAATTGATTTTAAAGGGCGCATAGTACGGGCAAAGCACAGTTGTCTCCATTATTAAATTTTGACCAATTGAACCTCACAGACAACTCACACATAGCCATTATGAGTAAAAAGTTGTGTTCTTTACATAAAGACAAAATATATAATTGATCCATCGTCAAATTATTGCGGAAAATAAATTTTATTCATATAATCAGTTGACACAATAACGAAGTATATACTTCTTGAAACAAAGAAATATTACAAGTTTCTACAGAATCTAAGCTAATATCATGCAAAGAATTCAAAAAAAAATAGAGGTTCCTAACGAATCTACGCAGTGGAAAATTTGATAGTAGTGGTAGTGTCCATCGAGACCATGAAATTAGATGATTCGAGACATGTCCTCGAGGGAAAACCACGACGGGACGACCCAAGCCTCCTGCGAATAACTTTCTAGTCATTCCAAGTAATTTTTGTGTCTTTGGACAGCTCAACTTGGAAGTGATCATACGGAAATGATACACCAATGAAAGCTGCCTCTCCGTGTTACCGATCCCACCCAATCCAACGGAGAGGCCAGCACTGTCGGGAACCCCATTTACCGATACCACCCAATCCAAAGGTGTAATTGTTCCGTACTCTATCTGGAGGTACCAAGATCAAGAAAGTACTCCTCGTCGATAAGAAAATAAGGAGGTTTACTTTACTTGTTGTTTTATATTTTTGTTTTTTCTGAAAGAATACTTTGGAATTATATGTTGGAGGATACATGTTTGGATGTGTTTGGATACTTATATGTACTTCATCGCCCTCCCTTCTATATAGAGACAAGTTATCCGATCGGACGGTCAGGAACAATCACGTCTCAACGGTTCAGATATTTGCATTAAAAGATGCGCCCGTTGCGCTTACCTAGGAGGGAGACGTGGACCGTTCCTCACATTGTATTTTCAACGTATGGGAGAATAAGCTGATGAACAGATACAAGTTAATGCTTTTACAATTATCAAGGATGACTTTCACTTAATGAAGGGGACAATTTACTATGGTGGCACAATTTATAAATGGTCAAGTGTGAGTTCCAAGTGAAGAACAATTTTCAAGTGGAGGCACAACTTAATATGGTCAAAATGCAAGTTTGAAGTAAACTCAAGTTCCAAGTTTGGAAGACCTTTCAACAGGATGTTTGACAGTTAATGCTGAGTACTGCACGAAGCTAATGTTGAGTACCATCAGCGAATTCAACAATTGAAAATTACTAAGCTGTTGTCTAGTACTAACAGCTAATTCATATTCATTGTACTCCACTAAGCTGTTTATCATTAAATAAGATACTGTTGCACAGCACAATGTGCGGAAATGTTAATGTATGATGCAATTGATCGTCACAATATAATAATTAATTATGTTTGTGTTGCTTATACCAATATGGAACAAGAGGTGTAATTTGGAACAAGAGACCAAGGATCGAACCTCACAAGCGTCAATGTGGGAGCAACCTCCCAAAAAATGAGGGTGCCTCCTTGTGCGCAGTGAGCATTGGTCCCACCCTCTTTTGCCGGTACTTTAGGCAATGTAACAGAAATATTTAACAAGTTATAATATGATTGACTAAGGTTTACTCAATTTAAGAAGACCATACTCTATGATGCCGTTAGAATACCACAAGGCACATTCATATCTATTTATGATAGTCAAATGTAACTCTTCTATCTCAAAACAAAAACTGTTCAATTCATGTTATCTTTGATTTTATATCCTCTAAACTTTTTTATTTTTATTTTTATGAATTTGACATATTATAATAATTTTGTTAGTAATTATTTGATTTATCTAGAAAACTTTAAATATTATCACAATAAAAGATAAAAATATATAATTTTAATAATAAAATACAGAAAATGACCGATTGACCGTCTTGGAGGTATATTTTAAATATCTTAATAATTACAATTTCAAAAAATACAATGAAACTCTAACTAACCTTTTCATCTTCCCCATGTCAACTGTCATATACTTTATTACGGTTTTCCCAAATTAAAGAGACTATATACTACTACTGTTTAAATTCAAAATCATTTCATTATGATATCAATCGTAAGTTAGTAGTATCCTTCCATTTCCCACATCAGATTTTCCAAACTACAACTTCCCGAAACCCTTCTTCCTAAAATTGAATCTTCCTTCTCAAAACAGTTTTATTCTTAGCACAAAACAGTACCCGGTTTTTTCTAAACAGTGGTAGTTTTAATTTCATAAATGCACAAAACCTTCAAACGTCTCGTCGTTTGGTCTTCCCGAAAAATCTTTTCAGATTCCCGAAAAATCTCTTCTAATTAATTTGTGTATTAGAATACGGCAACTATATATGGATTTAAATTACTTACTTTTTTCTCAGCACAAAACTAAGTTAATTTTCAAATTCTATTAAACTTCATTCCATTTTACACGTCCAAGATATACTCTTAGAAGAGAGGACGGGAGAGCTTGAGTCTAGAATAGTTCTGTTGAATTTTTTTTGCATAAGTTATGTTCAATTTTGTAAATATGTGTTTCTTATATAAATATATAATGCATGCAGAGATCCAAGGGACTAGAAGTTGCATTCAAGGCATACGAAGATTCTGAGAAAAGAATATCGAAGTTGAAAGAACATAAGGTATGTTTTTAGGATTGATTTTAATATATCTATTTTTCCTATTGTGAATAAATCAAATAGCAGGAGAGTTTTGTGTTTGAATTTGAACTTGACTCCTTTTAGATCTATTATTAGATTTATTCATTTGTTCATTTACGGTAATAATTATACTCATTAGAATATGTACCGGTACGTTACTTCGTCTTTTTTATTTTAATTATTTTATCTCGTATTTCATCTTTTTATTTTAATCTTACTATTACAAATATAAATTTGAGGATAAAAATTTTTACAGTAAAAATTATTTTTAAATATTTTCGAATATTTTGATTTGGAAATTAAAAAATTCTTAGCTTTTATCAAAATTTGTCACACCAGTTTGATACACAAAGATCGTTTGAATCTTAGCACAAAACTCAGTACCCGGTTTTTCAAAACAGATGTATTTTTAATTTCATAACTCCAAAAAACCTTCAAACGTCTCGTCGTTTGATCTTCCCGAAAAATCTCTTCTAATTAATTTGTGTATTTGAACACAGGAACTATGGTTTTAAATTTCATACTTTCTTCTCAGCCCAAAAGTTAAGTTATTTTTTAGGGGTTTTACAAATTCTATTAAACTGAATACATCTTCATTCCATTTTCTTGTAAGCCAACTAGTAAGACAATGGGAAGTTCTAGCCAAGATGATATTAAATCATTATTAGAAAGTATGAAGAGAGAGCTTGAGTCTGATCCTAATGTTGCGGATTATGCAGAGGTATTGTTGAAATTTTTTTACGTAAGTTATGTTCGAATTTTGTAATAAATATACGTTTCTTATATAAATATATAATGAATGTAGAGATCTAAGGCACTACAAGCTGTATGCAAGGCATACGAAGATTCTGAGAAAATAATATCGAAGTTGAAAGAAGAACATAAGGTATCTTTTTAGAATTGATCTTAATTTATCTATATTTTTCCTATTGTGAAGAAATCAAATAGCAGGAGAGTTTCGTGTTTGAATTTGAACTTGTCTCATTCAGATCATAAATTAGTTTGAAATCCTTTTTTCTTTTCCTATTTAATTTATTTTTAGATCTATTAGTCAAGCTAGATTTATTCATTTGTTCATTTACAATAAGAATTAAACTTATTATCAGAGTATGTACTATATATATGTGTCATTTCTATACTCCTATTATGATATAAATCGTCTCGACCTGTATGTAAATATATGACTTGAGGTAGATCATTCATAGTGATGCCAAAAAGCGGCTCTGATCGGAGAAGCTTTCGGAATGAACTTTTAGATTGTTTAATTTTTAGAATTGACCTGAACAAAATTTAATTGTATAAGTGACCTTCTATTTAATTAATTAACCTATTAAGTAATTAAACTATATTTCTTCGCTGTACATTGTCAATGTGAATCTCATGTTTCAAGCTTAGTCTATTAATCTGGTTTTTCAATTGCAGGAACAAAAGAAGACATTAGATCGTGATAAGGAATTTCTTGAATATTTGCTTGAAGATAAACATTTTCTAGAGATTGAAAATGCGCTACAAGAACAAATTAGAGATATTCGAAGGCAAAGATTAGAGCTTAAGGAAAGATATTACACTAAATCACGTAATGTTTTTTAGTGGAAATGCATGCACTGATGAAGTACAGGAGGCTAGGGTTGAAATTATTTGGGAGTGATGCTTTGAAGCATGTTTTTGTGCTAATTTTATTTTGGGGATACAAATTGCGAAATCGCCAAGTTTTGAGTGTGTAAAGTGCAAATACTATTGAATTACTTATTTTACCCTTGAATTTTTGCTTCAAAATAAATGAGGGTGCAAAGAGCTATATTTTTCAAATTTCGAGGGTGCAAAGTGCTAAATCCAAGTTTCGGGGGTGCAAAGTGCCTATTTTTCATGTTTCGGGGGTGCAAAGTGCAAAAAACCCGTACAAACAGCTAGTCATCATTTAACAGAATTTGTAATCCCAATTTAAATGCAAATTGAACCATCAACTAACTGGTAAAAAAATATGTAAATAATACAAATAATTTTAACTAATTTGAGAACATTACCATTTACTCAGCTGTTTTTATAAGCAAAATAAAGTGTAAAATATGTGGGTGCATATGGACAAAGTGAATGATGCGGAGTTATCGAATCTGCTGTATGGGTGTATAGATTATGAATTTAGTAAACAATAATATTCATCAAGAACGTATAACATTAAATATAGAGATGTGAGGGGGAAGTTGGAACAAGTTGGAACAAATATAGAGATGTTGTCAAATCGCCTGAAAAGGCTGACAACTCTATAACCCACCCACGTGATAGGATTTGGCGACCGAAAAGACAATGCACACAATAGAATGTACTTGATTAATTTGTACAGCTCTACTCTATTAGGGATCTGCAGGTCTACTCGACTGCCCAATTCATGACCGTGGAATGTAGGTAGACCGTTTAACGATCCAGATGTGATTTCCGAAATTTAATCAACGGTGTGTAAGAACATTTCATTCAATATATTCAACTCAGGTGCTCACTACTCAGCTGTTCAACTACTCAGCTGCTCGTTTACATAATGAACTGTGTACAACAGGTTTCCGTAAATATATTCAACTCAGCTGCTCATGTCTCTGCTGCTCGTTTGCATAGTGAACGGTGTATAATAACATCTCACACGTGATAGGATTTGGACCGCCAAATGACAACTCACAATATAATAAGAATTTGTACGATTCGTCATATGGATATGAATCAGCTGCTCAAACCCAGAAAGCTCGTGTAAGGAAGAATTACAGAAGATGAGGAGATGAAGATCTATAGGTTTTATCACTTGTAATTTTAATGAAATAAATTTTAATTGCTGTGCGAACATCAAATGAAAACAGATTATTCCTTATCCAACCATGCGTCATTTAAATTAAACATTTAGTTGCTGCCATTCGCATTGAACAAATTAGTCAGCTGTGAATCAACTGATTTTAAAGGGCTCATATCAGAATCTTACAACAACTGAAACATAATTTTTCTGTATTTAATATTGCACCGAGCAAAATTTTGTAAGGTGCAATAACAGCTTAGTCGTTAAGTAGTAAGCTGAACAAACTTGGGCAACATTGTACTCAGCTGACCCATGAAAAGCTGAGTAGTCCAAATCAATTAATTCTCTGTGAAACACTAATGTCTGACACCACTCATTTCATCGTCTTGTTATCCCGCCTTAACCAAATTGAATAAATATTTGGATTCCGCCAACGTAGGGTATAAATGGAGAGCCGAGTACGCTTCTTCTCGCAATCAGCTAAATACCTTACAGAAGATGAGGAGATGAAGATTTATAGGTTTTCTCACTTATAATTTTAAAGAAATAAATTTGAATTGCTGTGCGGACATGAAATGAAAACAGATTACTCCTTATCCAACTATGTGCCATTTAAATTAAACATTTAGTTGCTGCCACTAGCATAGAACAAATTAGTCAGCTTTCCAGTCAATTGATTTTAAAGGGCGCATAGTACGGGCAAAGCACAGTTGTCTCCATTATTAAATTTTGACCAATTGAACCTCACAGACAATTCACACATAGCCATTATGAGTAAAAAGTTGTGTTCTTTACATAAAGACAAAATATATAATTGATCCATCGTCAAATTATTGCGGAAAATAAATTTTATTCATATAATCAGTTGACACAATAACGAAGTATATGCTTCTTGAAACAAAGAAATATTACAAGTTTCTACAGAATCTAAGCTAATATCATGCAAAGAATTCAAAAAAAAAATAGAGGTTCCTAACGAATCTACGCAGTGGAAAAGTTGATAGTAGTGGTGGTGTCCATCGAGACCATGAAATTAGATGATTCGAGACATGTCCTCGAGGGAAAACCACGACGGGACAATATGGAACAAGAGGTGTAATTTGGAACAAGAGACCAAGGATCGAACCTCACAAGCGTCAATGTGGGAGCAACCTCCCAAAAAATGAGGGTGCCTCCTTGTGCGCAGTGAGCATTGGTCCCACCCTCTTTTGCCGGTTGAATCACCATTATTTTTATAAGATATTACAATCCCGTCGGGCAGGGGGTGAGAGGCGCCCGGGGTGAGCGATTTGACCTTTTGGAACAAGGATCTGTAAAATGAACCATCTTCCCAAGGTGTATTTAAACACCTTTCTTCTCATGTTCAGATTTCTCTCCATTGATTTTACACCTTAGTATTCGGGAGCGTAGTCAATTTTTGTGGTCGATTTATGCTCTTTTTCGATTTTGTTTAAAACCTTAATACAAATGGTGTGAATCGCTAAAGATGATTTATATTTTCGCAAAAGAGACATTGTTTTAGTAATTTACTTATTTATCTCTCTCGGCTAAGTTTGTTCAAGTATTTTGAAATGTCGTGATTAAACGCTTCATAAAAAATATTTTATTGAGATGTAAAGAAAATAAATTAATTATTGTGATTCTGCTTTAAAACCTTTAATTTATTGTTTCTCATTAACCATTTCGATATATTTAATGCCTTTTCAAAATAATGATATGTTTTGGACCGTTATCCGACAGACCCGTGGAGCCTGGCCGTCGCAAACTCCTCCGTTTCAAAAAAAAAAAAAAAGTCGAAATTTTTTTAGTTTATTATTTTTTTTTTTAACGATCGGGCTTCAAAACGGATGTTGTTATATATTACTTGATTGAAAATATGACATATTCAATTTATTTGAATTTATATACATAAACATTCAAGAGATAATTTTAAACAAAAGTTCATCTCTTGATCATTCGCTCATCTCTTTAATGCTTATGTTAATAAATTAAAATAAATATAAATGTAATCAAATTTGATTTTATTATTTTTAATGTTTTTATATTTTTCTTCATTGAAATTATAATGACATATTCAATTTATTTGGATTTATATACATAAACATTCAATAGATAATTTAAGAAAAAGACAACTGCTTCATCTCTTGATCGCTCAGCTCCTGATCACTCACTCACCTGATGATCACTCATCACTTCATCACTCAGCTGATGGTAATAAATTCAATCAAAAATTTATTATCAATCAATTAATTCCCTATTAAATTAGTTATTAAACTAGAGACAATGAGCACCATGTCCAAGCCACTGAATATAACTACTCAAATATAAAAGTTAACACAAACTCAAAATAAATAATCACATTTTATAATAATAACGATAATATTTATATATAATCAGCATTCAATATAACCAAATACAGAAATACAAAATTAACTGCCAATATCAGGATAGACTTCCCCGTAGTTGTTCATACCAAATAGTTCCCAAAATACTAAAAAATTCAAAACATATCCACAGGTCAAACTCCCACACCACCCCCTAAGCAGTTCTCCTCCTTTTATCATGGCTGTTATCGCTGTCCCCCTCGTTTTCCCTCTTTCGGCGATCCGGCACCACCTGAAGTTCATACACTTTGGAGACGGCGATAGATTCAATGAACGATTTGGAATAATTCAGGAATTGGACCTTATATATTCGACTCGGCAGATATATGATCGTGTATTTATTTTAAAACCTTCGTGTATTTTTATTTTTGAGAACAATACCATTTACATTTTTATATTTTATATTTTAGATATTTGTAGCACCACACCTAAAATCATCAAGAAATCTGTATTTTGGCAAAGTCATTGGCTGGATACTTCACTAAGCTGTTGTTATTGAGGACAGCCAAGTCATTGGCTTAGTACTTCACTAAGCTGTTTATCATGACATAAGATATTGTGCAGCAATTGACCGAGTCGAATTCCATTTTGACTCTTCATTTAGCATTAAAATTCACATAGTAATAATATTTATTTTTATAATTCTATATAACTATATAAATTTATTTTATTAAAATATACCTTGTAGTTTTGTATAAATAGGAGGCCTCTTCGCAGAACAGCTTCTATTATTTTACTCTCAAATTCTAAAACCCTAAATCAGACAATACCACTGCGAAATTTCTCAGCTTCCATGGCTACAAAACAAGCATCAAGTTCTAAGGCATCTACCCCTGAATCTGGGGATACAAAAATTGGAAGGCAGAAAGCACTAGTTGAAGAGTATCATGACACCGCAACAACAACAATGAGGGCTATTTTGAAAAAAATCAAGGACACCGGTTTGATGGGTTTCTTATCTGCTCGTTCAAACTACATCTACACCGATGAAATTCTCGATTTCTATCGTCACGCATCAGTGAAAGGGAAATCGATAGAATCTGTCGTAGGACAGCAAAGTGTAGTGATTGATGCGGCTGTTCTGCACCGAGCATTTGGGTTACCTATTGAGGGAAGGGTGGATTTTCGGGAGTACGCTCGCACTAGGTTGGACTCATTTTGGAGAATTGCTGCCAAGGATGGTCAACAGATGGGTAAAAAATGATGAAAAAGCAGCTTAAAGACGAATTCCAGAGGTTTGCAGATATTATTGCAAAGATTCTGGAGAGCAGATGTGGGTCTTTTGATGGTTTAACCGAGGACAGGTTATTCTATATGGTTGCCATTTGGAATGATGTTAGGATAAGCTGGGCAGAAGTTATATTGGAATATATGAAGTCAAATATGGGCAAGGTAAATAACTTATACCACGGGAACATTTTAAGTTTTCTATTTAATGATATGGGAGTTCCTCTGGGTCGTGGGAAGGACCTGCATTCCTCCAAGGAGATGAAAAAATATGAACCCCCTGCCATCAAGGGAGGGTCTTCAGCTGCTAAAGAGGGTGATGAACCAGTAAAAAGGAAGAAGACGAAGGCTAAACTTGAATTCTCTAACTCACCTGTTGCAAAGAAGTTGAAAGTAAGTTCAGGGAATTCTGCAGCTGCAGTATCCCATGAGGTTATTCAGCATGAAAACATGGGAACGAACGAAGATGATCCAATATTTCCTGATATACTGGCCGCACCTCTTCTTGACTATGAATCCAGCTCGTATGCCAGAGATGAATCTGTTCAATTACCTAAAAGGGAAACAAGATCATCGGTTAAATCTATTACACCTTTGGAGAAGGAACCCCCAAGGAAAAAAAGATCATGCCTGCCCAATAAAAAGAAGAGACAAAGCTGAAAAAAAAAACATAAAGAATGTCTTCTCTGGGGATGAAATTCAACCAACAGATCTAAATGAAGATCAAGCTGTAGAAATGGCAATAGCTAATATGTTGAAAGCCTCTCAGCCGGATCAGTCCAGATCGGAAGAAATTCAACAGCGGGTTGAATTAACATTAGTCACTTATAACAGCCCGGTAGTGGTTGAAATTTCTGATAATGAAGACTCCTTTACTGACAAATGTAATGAAGCATCAGCTGATGACGAGGGCGAAATCTTGCAGATTGAGAGAAAAGAAGTCACAAAGGACATCTTACAGAGCATTTATGTGACTGAATTGGTTGGTGTCAAAGTTGCTGAGGAATCTCCCTTGCTTCTAACCTGGAAGAAGATGGACGAGGAGACATATGGTAGGGTCTGCTACTGATGCTGTAAGAAAAGATGTTCAAAGTTCAGACTTAGCTGATGACTACTCTGGTGGAATGAAGCATCAGAGTTCTGAACAGCGTACTCAAAGTACTGCCATACCAACCTCATCATATCTTGGCGATGATCATGTCAGGGGGCTTTTGTTCAATGTAGCTGAAAACATTGAGGGTCGTCTGCTTGGCTCATGTAGTGACATTAGGCGTGGCATTAAGGAGGGAAATGACACGATGAAGAGTGTTCAAGGGAATGTAGAAAAAAGTGTCGAGGATTTAGCTTGTAAGATTGCCACCGTTGAGAAAGATGTAATTGGGAGGGTTGGAGTTCAAGAAGGAAAGTTGATTGAAGTAACGAGAGGGATCAAGGAAGAAGTTGCAGAAATCAAAATGTCTGTTACTCAAATGCAGCTTGATTTGCAAGCCATAAGTAGAAGAATTGCATCTTTGGACAGTGTCTTGAAGAATCATGGTCAGGACATGGAAGAAATCAGAACACTTAGTTGTCAAGTAGGCGAGATTAGTGTCTTTATCATGCAAAAGTATAATGATAATCAAAAAGAGGGGGAAGAAACCAGACAAACCCAGATAGCTCGTCGGAGGAAGAACCGCAGAAGATGAGGAGATGAAAAATTTATATGTTTTAACACTTGTAAATTGTAATTGTAATGAAATAAATTTTCATTGCGGTGTGAACATCTAATGAAAACAGATTACTCCTTATCCAACTATGTGTCATATAAATTAAACATTTAGTTGCTGCCATTAGCATAGAACAAATTAGTCAGCTTTCCAGTCAATTGATTTTAACAAGGCTCATATAAGAATCTTACAAAAACTGGAAAATACTTTGGGTATTCAAAATTGCATTTCAAAATTTCGTAGATATTTTAAAGGTGCAATAACAGCTTAGTAGAGTAGTAAGCTGAACAAACTGGTCATCATTGTACTCAGCTGACCCATGGAAAACTATTTCAGATTTTCATCCTTCAGCAACGAAAAGGTGAGTAGTCCAAATCAATTAATTCTCTGTTAAACGAGTTTTCTGACACCACAAATAAAATCGTCTTGTTTATCCCGCCCTAACCAAATTGAATAAGTATTTGGATTCCGCCAACACAATTAAATGGAGCACTAAATACGCTTCTTTCTCGCATACAACTAAGTCAATATACCTTACTTTGTTTCTCATGAAAGCCATCATAACAAAGATTGTGATCACTAGACTCGGACGAATGAAAGCCATCATAACGCAGATATTACTATTGAAACCCCATAAATAGTAATCTTCATCGGCTGTTTCCCAGTCCAGCTAGATAAGTAAACCTCAATTTTCATATAGGTAAACTTAATACATATCTGATCAGACGAATGTCCTGATAACAGATATTACTAGTGAAACCCCATAAACGTGTAATGGTGTTCTTTACATAAAAACAACATATCGACAAATTATTGCGGAATCTCAATTTTATTTTATATAATCAGTTGATACAATAATCATACATAAGCTTCTTGAAACAATAACATTTTGAAAACAAAAACATATTACAAAGAATTCAAAAACAAATCCAGCCTTAACGGATCTAGATAGTGGAAAAGTTGATAGTCGCTTTGGTGTCCCTTGAGTCTGCTCTAGAATGGCCTCTAGAGGCCCCTAGATATGTCATCGAGGGAAACCACGAAGTGGATGAAGCTGAACGGGGGTACTTGAGCATTGTTGGTCCCAAGTGGTCAGATGAGGTCTAGAGGGGGGGGGGGTGAATAGACCTCTGAAAATTTTTGAACTTAAAAACTTTTCAGTCTTCTGTCAGCAGACTAAGCTGATGAAGAACAGTAAGCAGACTAATCTGATCGTGAACAAATCTTGAACAGACGACTGACCACTCTTCTTACAGTAACTTAGCTGTTTTTCAGCAAAACAGTTTTTCAAAGAGTATACTTGCAGCGGATTGTTTTAAAGTGTTTTTCACAAGTAGACTAAGTTCTTAAAAGATTTTATCCCTAGTTTTTAACAAACTCCTTTTTAAAATCTTTTAGGTAATCCAAAGTGTTTGAAAATGCAAACTTTAAATATGCAAGAAAGCTTTAGATGCAAGATAACACAAAGAATTTTTATAGTGGTTATATGGATAAAAATCCTTTAGTCCACTCTTCCAGATCACACAGATTCTGGGTTATACTATAATCACTTAGATTACAATATTTCTCCACTTACACCTAAACAACTAATGAGAAGGCTGCAAGCTCGCAATAGGAATTCACAAAGAAAACCTATCCTCTGAAGTAGAATCACTCACAAAGACGGATTCTCACTTCGCACAACACTCAGCTATTACAAAATCACTCAGATAATGTTTTTCTGTTTTCTTCAACTTGGTTTCTGACAACAGATGACTTCCACCAGACGAGTGAGCTGTTCGAGCTTTTGAGACTTAGAGAAATTCTGCTTCAAAATTTCGATCTCTGATTGTTGTTGTGTGTGTCTCTCTTCGAACTTTGCTCTATTTATACTCGGATTTGAAATTATGACCGTTGAAGGAAATCAAATCTTCAAATCCAACCTTCAGCTTTTTTTTGAAACGGCTCCCTGCAGCAATCGTACAGTGTACAGTACCTTTCTGTCCATCGCATTTAATGCTGCATTTAATGCACTCTGCTGATCCGAGGATATCTTCAATCATTTGCCATTACTACCCTTCTCTTTCAGCATTTATTACACCAAGTGCATTTATTACCGTTGAACTGATCTTATGATCTCTTTCACTCTGCTGATCGAAGCAACCCTTCTGATAGGTACTCTGCTGATCAAATACTGAACTTATCTGATTTGACTCGGCTGATGACCTACCCTTCTGTTCGCTGTTTCAGCAAGAGATCACTAGTCTTCTAGTCTTTCAACTTTGAACTCTTTTGATGTCTTCTTTTACTTGTTCAAAATTCTTCTAAGGGAACTAAGCTTTCCATACTTAGCTGATTATGATGTTTTGGAAATCATCAAAACCTTCCCTTAATTTCTGACTTCTTTCATCTTCATCTTCATCCAACAATTTCCCCCTTTTTGATGATGACAAAACTTCAGCTAAGTACCTGTACCTAAACTAAAGTTTTGATCCTCAAAAATTTCTGAGATAGAAATAGTCTGATGGATTAAAACTTGCAATTTTATAGATAATGAACTGATTACATATTACAAGTTTGTTCAGATGAAATGTAAAGAAACATTACAAGGAGATTCATAGGTAAATAAACATGACTAATCTCCTAGCTTGTCTTCTTTATCTTCTTCAGCAGGTTTGGAAGTTCCAGCTTCCAATTTCTGCTTCAACAGCTCTATCTTCTTCTTTTTCTGTGATCTTCTCATCTGTTGATCTGCTTGTGCCTTCATTTGCTGCATCATTCCTATTATTATCACCAGCAGACTCTTCTAATACTTCTGTTTCTTCAGCATCATCTTTCTCAGAAGTTCCAACTCTTTTCTGTCCAAATATCCTCTCTTCCCCCTTTTTGTCATCATCAGCAGGGATGATTTGATAATCTGGTAAGATTGGAGTAATTAGAAGTGAATCACAAAGAAGCTTGATGTTCTCTTCCATTGCAGTTATTTGAGCTTGTTGTTTGAGTTGATTGGCCTTAACAGTCTTGACTTCCTTGAGCAAGTCTTCTCCTTGATCACCCAATTGAATTTGAGTTCCCACAATCCAATTTGATGAAGCAGTGAAGTCTTTCATCATATTTTCCATGACTTCATCTTCTGCTCGGAGGGCCGTTTCAACTGTTTGTTCAATCTGTCTCCAACCTTCAGTAGTGCTTTGAGTCCGTCTTCTAAGTATATCCATATCTTGACAGATGGATTTAACATTCTGAGCAGTGTCTTCTATCAGATCTGTTGGGACAGCAGCAGCTTTCTGACTTGGTTGTTTGACAGCAGCTAACACATCTGCAGCTAATTCTTCCTTCATATCCTTCAAAGATTTGATGATCAGTTGTTGGATGGAATCCAACAGATTTGTCTGAGCATCTTGAGAAGTTGAAGGCACATCTGATGTAGCAGGAAGTGTTTCTTTGATAAGTTGCTCTGTTGATTGAGTTATTAATGCAAGGGACTGATCTGCTGGACTACCAGCTAGGCTTGGAGTGCTTTCCTTCTCCTTAGCTTGATCATCTCCTTCAGCAGCAACTTCTTTCTCCTTGATCTGATCTGCTGGAATTTCTTCTTCCTTCTTTGAGTCATCAGCAGCATCAGACTTATCACCCTGTGCATTGTCTTGATCAGATGGGTCTGATGTACCCTTAATTTGCTTTGGTTGATCAGAGGACTCTGCTTCTTCTTTATCAGCAGGTGATATAATCTTCTTGACAGTCTCAACTGTCCTCATCAGTCCTTCATTGTCTACTGCTGACCTGTTAGAAATCCAAGTAAAGTTATCAAGAGGAATAAAAGTAGATGATGGTTCCTCAGGCAGCTCTTCAAAAGGTTTGAGATTTGGTCCATAGACAATGTGTTTGATGTTTGGAAGAGGGACCAATGAACTTGGTTGTCCCCTTAACTTCCTTGATTTCTTTGCCCAAAGCTGCATTGCTTGAGCAATAGCCAACTTTATGGATCTTTCCTTGAGGTCTTCTGATTCATCATAATCCTCAGGAACAGATTCAAAGATCTTCTTTGCTTCGGCCTTAACTGTGTGACTTATCATTTGCCTCAACCTGTCCAGAAAGAATTCTGAATCAAGTGCTTGGATTAAAGATCCAGTTCCTAGCCACTTCAGTACCCAGGCTTCTGTAGCATTGAATTCTTTCCACTTGGCCATTTCAGCAGGGCTCTTTGTTAGTCTGAATTCCCTCCATCTGTTGTATTTGATCTTTTCAGAATGGAAGAGTGTCAGATGGTTGATCCTTTCATTTTCAGCATCTAGCCTCTTGAGAAATTCTTCAAAGATAGCAGGGTCATCCCTGACAATATCTAGAGCTAATCTGATTTCCTCTCTTCTCTTTGGCTTTATCTTTGGTGCAGGCATAGCTGGTATTGGTTTGTTTGGATCCCTCTGTTCACCAATAACTAGCCCACCACTATGCTGAATTCCATGAGCATCCTTGATGCTTGCTTCAATAACAGCAGCCAATTCTGCTGCCTCAACAGCATCTCTCTGCTCTTGAGTCATCTTGCTGGCTTCTTCTTCCAGCCTTTTTAACTCTAGGCTTTTCAGCCTATCTTCTTCTGCCTTTTCTGCAGCAATCCTTTGCTTTTCAGCGTCATCTTGTCTTTTCTTATCTGCAGCAGTCAGGTAGGTTGCAATTTTCCCAGTCCTTCTTCTCCTTGATTCAGGACTTTCAACTGCTTGTATTGGAGTTGCAGCAACAGGGTTTGGATGCAGAAGGAGTGTCTCTCCTTCACCTGTTGTGGCAGTCTGCTGATCTTCTCCAGCTTCAGCAGATACTACAGCAGAAGAGTCTGTAGTAGGAACTCCAATTGTGGAAACAACTTCTTCAGTAGATGTAACAACAGGTTCTTTAATAACCAATGGTCTCTCAGCTAATGTTGTTGTTTCTCTTACTGTTTCCACTGGTTCTTCAGAGAAAGTAACTTTTCTCTTAACCTTAGATTTTGCAATCTTTTTGGTAGGGGGTTTTGCAGTGGGAGGTCCCCTTGCCTCACTTCTAGTTCTTAACCTTTTCAATCGTTGAAGAGGCATTTCTTCCTCTGATTCAGTCCTTTCAGGAGAGGAGTCAGTCTTCATCTGCTCAATCTCCTTGGTGAAATCTTCAATTACCTTATCTTGGACTGCATCTTCAGATTGTGCTGATTCAGTCTCAACAGCAGACTGTGCTGTTGGCTCAGCAGGCTGACTAGTCTGGCCCTCCTTCTTGCTCTTCTTAGAAGGGGCCTTTTTGGATTTTGCAGGGGCTTTTCTTTTAGGTTTCTCCACTGTTTGTCTAACTGGCTCGTAGAGTTTGAACTCTTTACTGCCATGAGTTTGCTTCCCACCACCCATAGGGCATTGTAGTGAGGCAAACAGATTACTTAGTAAAATAGCATGAGAATGCCTTTTATCACTTAGCAGCTCATAAACATGAGCAGCCCAGTTAACCTTTAAGCCGTAGTAGATACACACCATTGTGTAATATCTCCTTCTGGGTAACCCGTCCAGAGAGCTTGTGCTGCAATCCAGTACCTTGGCAATAATATCAGCAAACCTCTGATATTCACCCTTCAGCTGGGTCTTCATCAAAGTCCCAGTCATCTCTTCTCCTCGTTTAGCACAAATAGTCCAAAATTCCTCTTCCTTTTCAGACCCAAGGTCTGTCACATCTCCTCCCTTGTTCGTCAGCTTATAAATTTCACTAAGAACAGCAGCAGATACAGCAATCTTCTTACCACCAATAACAGCTGTCATAACAGTGTCATCACTGTTGAATTTTCTGGTCATGTAGAAATGGTAAACATCCTCTAAGTAGACTCTTTCTTCGTGAGCTTCTAAAACAGGAACCAACGATGCTTCTTTGATCTTTTCCAGTAATGAACGCATCAAATTAGTGCCAGAGAAATGGAATTTGCTGTAGTTTAAGTACCTTCCCTCAATAATCTTGTCCATTTCAGAGATTAGTGAGTAGATTCTGCAAAAGAACAGTGAGCTTTCGAAGCAATAGGGTTTGAGAGATAGAGAGTTTGAGAATATTTGAGTGCGTAAGACGACTGTACTGTTTAGATCGGATTTTATAGGTTTCCTTTTGATTAGGTCTCCGTGATTTATCTGAACCGTTTATCTAATCTGACAGTTTTAAATCGTGCGGTTAGGAGAAGCGGATTTCAATTTTATTATTTTAATGTCAGATGGGCGGGAAACTCTATCGACACTAATCTGTTACTTATAAAAGCGCGTTTCTTATGATACGATTTATGACCATGCTTATATAAGATATCAGATGAGTAGAGTTTAACTTATCTGACAGACGAGTGATCTGTTATCAGATATTACTAGAGAATGCCAATAGCTAGTAATCTTCCTCTGCTGTTTGTCAATCCAGCAAGATAAAATAATCTTCAGTCTTCAAGAATTAAGAACAGATCTTCAGATAATATAACTTCCACTAACTGACATTAACAGATTTCATCTTTAGAACAGAAGTACCGCTAGTCTTACACGTTCCCCCTGTCTTTAAGAATCCATAAGTTAACTAGTCTGTTGAAAGTTAATCCTTGAATAAAATAACGGATAACTAAGCTGTTGAACTCCAGTCTTCTGATGAGTTCCCCCTCAGCTTATGCATCCAAATTAAGTAGTCCTAACTCAGCTCTTAGAGTTGAGAACCTTGCTTCACTTAGAGGTTTAGTGAAGATATCAGCAATCTGATTGTCAGTATGAACATACTCTATCATAACATTGCCTTTTTCCACATGATCTCTAATGAAGTGATGCTTGATCTCTATATGTTTAGTCCTTGAATGACTTGTAGTATTCTGAGTAAGTTGTAACGGCCCGACTCCGCGGGTCCGTCGGATAACGGTCGAAAAACTATTATTATTTTGAAAAGGTATAAAAATTCTGAAACTTTATTTATTTATTTTTACGGAAAACGATAAATTAAAAGTATAAATGCGGAAGCGGTTTAAAACGATATAGGAACAATTTTGATTACTAAGTTTAAAGCGAAAGTAATTAAAACAAATTTTAGCGGATGACATGACATAGTGAAACAACTTGTGGGACTCAAAAGAAAATAAAGAACATTAAGATTAATATTTGATAAAATTTAAAAATTATTTTCGATAGATATTCCCATTTTACAAAATTAGCTAAAATACCAAGATATTTAACAAGATATAATAGAAATGAACTTAAACATTATAGGAGATTTAAACCATGAGTTCAAACGAAAATCTTAAAATCAAATACGAATTTAAACAAAAATTTAATTACTCTCTGGAACTAGGGTGGGACCGCAACCGTGATGACATAACCGCATCATGAACTATCATTTACCCAAACACCTGTAGCTGAAAAGATTGAAACATGGAATGCATAAGTTGATCGTCCAACTTAGTGAGGCTATAGTGCACATGTGTGTGGATGCAACATATACATGAGCATATACATCAGTACAGAAATGAACATATGCTATAACGATTTAAGCACGTTAAACAAGTAACCAATATTTGTTGATGCCGTCCTCCTCTTACCCTCCAATCCACAGTCAGGAAAACCACCACCGAACACTCCAAGTAAGGAGCTACCTTACTATCTGTGCGCATAGACGTCTAATGCCAAGAGTTTGACTTCACTCCCCAAGTGTAACCTCCACACTTGGTTTGTGAAGCCGGGTCTGCGGTGGATCAAGGTAACCTTCCGGCCCTAACCTTCCGGGTTACCTTGATTCCGCACACCAAAATAGGGCCCACACAATAATAGCAAGCAGTACAGTACAGTAACAATACAGTACAATAACAATCCAATAACATGAAATCAGCAACCAACTCAATAACAATCATTAAAATGGTTCAATATATGATATCCAGGACTCGTAAGCACATAGGCATTATCATATAATTCAAGATGTATATTTTGTCCTAAAAGTTGAGTTTTTCATTGTATCATACATTGCATGCTCGTTTATTCAAGGACTAAGTTGCAGTTATGACTCGACCTACTAGCACATTCGGACTTACACACAAGTAACACACAGCACTCACCGTGTAGCTTACGATTCTCGATAAATTGCGGAAAAGTAGCGTCCTCGGCTCCTGTACACGTTTATGTAACGATCTTAGAATCTAATCACACCACAAGGATTCTAGAGTGACTAAAGCAATGTTTTAGTCGAGCAAACAATTGAATCGTGGTTGTTCAATATCGAAGCCACGATAAAAAATTGGACATTTACGTCCGATCTAAAGGTTCTATGGTTCGTTCATGAACCGAGGTAAACATAGCCACGAAAGAGATAAACTAGAACAAAACCGTTCTAATTGAGCTTTAACAATAAGGTTTAATAACTTTTTACAAACTAACAATGAGAAAAAAAAGTTCTTTAATTATAAGTTTCTTCGAAAAATTTTACAAATTTTCAATCTTAAAACTAAAATGAATAAACCACTACTTCAAATCAATTAATCAAGAATTTATAAAAGAACCATGCAAAAACAGCGACAAAACAGCGCATTTCACCCCTTATTTTCAGATTTGCAAAACTAACCCCAAAAGTTTCAAAAACTCCCTTTTTGCAAACAAACTTGGAGCAACTTTAAAACAAATAATTTTTAAGTAAACTCATATCAAATATTGAACAAAAATAGAGATTCTCAGTCCATTATACTCCCAAAATTTTTGCATCCCTAAACCTTCAACTTTTAAAATCTTTCAAAATTACCCCCTAAAGCTTCAAAAATTATGAACAATAACTTTCTTACAAAAATAAATCAAGTTCCAAATATCTAATAAACATTTATTTAAACCAAGCAAAACTACACCAACCTTATAGCAAAAATCGAGTTAATCGAGATACATGCATAACATAGTATGAGCTCAATTTCATGCTCAAATTAAATTTTAAAGCCAAAAATTAACCAAATAAACACACAATAACATTTAAGATCAAAGAACTACCTAACGAACTCAAATCGAGAAATGAAGACCGAAAATGGAATACCCATTCCGAGACGAAGTCGCTGACCGGAGCAGGCACCGTTGACCGGCGTTGACCGACTGTTGACCACCGTTGACCGGCCGTTGACCGACACCGGAAAATGAGCCGAACCCACCATTCCGCTCTCCTCTAAGCCTAGAACACCGTAGTGAAGCTCGATTGTCGAAGAAATGACCGGAAAAGGGACATGCAAGGAAACCCATTTAAAACCGCCACTTTCTCCTCTAATTTCCGCCGGAAAACACCTTCTATTCCTTCAATTACCACCACCATTGTGTTCCTCTCGCCGAGTAGATGAATTTGGACTACTTATTTGCTCGATTTGGTTAAGAAATGAGAAAGTTATGAAGAAATTAAAGAAAGGGGTTTTGTGTGTGTTTTAGTGTGTGTAATTGTAGAAGAAGAAGAGAAATGGGGGAAATGTTAGACTTCTCTTCATAATTAATGGGTGTTTTGCAATTTACACCCTCAAACTTTGAGTTTTTTCCTTTTTAGTCCTCAAAGTCTTGGGGCAATACATCAATTCCTCTTTTTATTTTATTCTTGCATTTAAATCCTCAAAATAACATAAGAGTGAGTATTTATAATTCTTAATTTGCACAACATGAATAATAATTCAAATGAATATCAATTTAAATCACTTCAAAAATATGCTCACTAGTTGAATTTTTCAACAACATAGATATAAATTTTAGTTTCAATTATTAAATCCACATTATTAAAATTATCAATTTCAAGTAAATAAAGTTATAGGAAAGAAAATTCATGAATGAATTTTCGGGGTTTAACATAAGTGATATTGCACTTGTATTATCACAGTAGATTGGAATTCCACTGATCTTGATGTTATAATCTTCTAGTTGATGCTTCAACCAAAGTATCTGTGCACAACAAGCTCCAGCAGCTATATATTCAGCTTCAGCAGTAGATATAGAAACTGAGGTTTGTTTCTTACTCATCCATGAGATCAGACGACTACCTAAGAACTGACAAGCACCTGTTGTGCTTTTTCTGTCAATCTTGCAGCCAGCAAGGTCTGAATCTGAATAACCAATAAGCTCAAATCCAGATTCTCTAGGATACCACAATCCCAATTCTTGAGTGCCTTTAACATATTTCAATATCCTCTTGGCAGCTAAGAGATGAGATTCCTTGGGGTTTGATTGAAATCTTGCACAGACTCCAACTGAGTACATTATGTCAGGTCTGCTTGCTGTTAGATATAACAGTGACCCTATAATGCCTCTATATTTGGTTATGTCCACTGATTTGCCATCTTCATCTTTATCCAAGCGAAGACTTGTAGACATAGGAATAGTAGCAGTAGAGCTAGTTTCCATACCAAACTTCTTGAACAGATCTCTTGTGTATTTTGCTTGATTTATAAAGATTCCATCAGGCAACTGTTTGACTTGTAAACCAAGAAAATAATTAAGTTCACCCATCATGCTCATTTCAAACTTATTTTGCATCAGCTTGGAGAACTTATCACACATCTGTTGGTTAGTTGAACCAAAAATAATATCGTCCACATATATTTGCACAATCAATATATGATTCTCCCATTCAATTGTGAACAAGGTTTTATCTACCTTACCTTTGTGAAATCCTTTAATTAAAAGAAAATCAGATAGGGTATCATACCATGCTCTTGGAGCCTGTTTCAGTCCATAGAGGGCTTTCTTCAGACGATATACTTTGTCCTCTTCTTGATAGACTTCAAATCCAGGAGGTTGTTCAACATATACCTCTTCTTGCAATTCTCCATTGAGAAAAGCAGACTTCACATCCATCTGATAGACAGTGAAGTTCTTGTAAGCAGCATAGGCAAGAAACAGTCTGACTGCTTCAAGTCTTGCTACTGGTGCAAAAGTTTCATCAAAGTCAATTCCTTCTTCTTGACAATAACCCTTGGCCACTAGTCTTGCTTTGTTTCTGGTAACAATACCATCTTCATTCATCTTATTTCTGAAAACCCACTTAGTGCCAATTACCCTTTGATGACTTGGTCTAGGAACTAAGTACCAGACTTCATTCCTTTCAAATTGATTCAACTCTTCTTGCATAGCTTCTATCCAGAATGAATCATTTAGAGCTTCTTCAATTTGCTTAGGCTCTATTTGAGATAGAAAAGTGACAAACATAGCATCTTGTGCAGCAGCTCTTCTTGTTTTCACTCTATCTAATGGATCACCAATCACCAACTCTGGTGGATGGTTTCTGAGCCATCTGAGATCAGGTTGCAGGTCTGAATGTTGTCCTCTGTTTTGATCTTGCAACACTACTGTTGGAGTTGCAGTAGTAGTCTGTTGAACATTTGCAGTCTGTTGAACAGTCTCTGGTCTGTCAGCTGTTTGCAACTCGTCTGTTAGACAATCAGCACTGTGATTTTGAACAGCACTTGAGTTATCAGCTGAATTAAGATCAGGTAGTATGATGGGAACATATTCTTCTTTTCTTCCAATGTCTAACTTCTGTAAATCAGTAGGCAGATCTTGATTAATACTTTGATTCTTTTCAGAAGATTGACTTGGCTCATCAAATACTACATGGATAGATTCTTCTATTAGTAATGTTCTTTTATTGAAAACTCTATAGGCTTTACTAACAGATGAGTATCCTACAAAAACAGCTTCATCAGCCTTTTCTGCAAATGCAGTAAGGTGATTTTTCCCATTATTCAATACAAAACATTTACAACCAAAAATCTTAAAGTAATGAATGTTTGGTTTCCTGTTGTTCCAAACTTCATATGGAGTCTTGTTCTGATTTTTGTTGATCATACATCTGTTCTGGGTATAGCATGCTGTATTTGTTGCTTCTGCCCAAAATCTTTGAGGCAGTTTAGCTTCAGCTATCATGGTTCTGACAGCTTCCTTTAGTGTTCTGTTTCTCCTTTCAGCAACACCATTTTGTTGAGGGGTTCTGGCAGCAGAGTACTCATGATGTATTCCTTTGATATTACAATACTCTTCAACAGTAGAGTTTGTAAACTCTGTCCCTCTATCTGATCTGATCTTCAATATTTTGATACTCTTCTCATTCTGGATCAGTTCCATCAGATTTGTAAGATGTTCCTTGGTTTCACTTTTCTTCTTCATGAATATCACCCAAGTATATCTTGAATAATCATCCACAACAGCTAGGCAGTATTTCTTTCCACCATTGCTGACTGGATCAATGGGTCCAAATAAGTCCATATGTAATAGCTCCAAAATTCTTTCAGAAGATTGGTGCTTCTTGCTTTTGAAAGATGACTTGATTTGTTTACCCTTCTGACAGGCGTCACAAAGCTTGTCTTTGCTCATGACTGCTTTTGGAATCCCTTCTACCAAATCATTCTTGATTAATCTGTTTATGGTCTTGAAGTTTAAATGATTCATCCTTTTGTGCCACAGCCAACTAACTTCACTTGGTGCAGATGCAACCAAACAAACACTTGAATTCTTGTCAGCAGAATCCCAGTCGACTATGTAGACATTCCCTTGTCGTCTTCCAGATAAAATTACCTTCTTTGTACCAATCTGTTCAACAAAGCACTTATCTGTTGAGAAGATGACTGAATATCCCTTGTCACAAAATTGACTTATGCTCAGCAGATTATATTTGAGGCCTTTGACATAAGAGACGTCAGATATCTCTATGTTTCCTCTGATTACCCTTCCTTTAGCTTTAATCTTGCCTTCTTTGCTGTCCCCAAAAGTAACCTTTTGACCATCCACAGCAATTGCATCAGTCAGCTCATGTATGTTTCCACACATGTGTCTTGAACATCCACTGTGCAAGTACCAAATCTTCTCTACTTTACTCCTACTCCTAATCCTAACCTACAAAACAAAAAAAATTGTTTTAGGTACCCTTATTGAGAGGGTCCTGAAGGATTAGTTCCACCTTTGACAACCCAAGATGTTGAAGTCTTAGGCTTCTTAGGTTTCTGAGTTTTCACAGGAGCATGAACAATTTTATTTTCATCATAATTATCAGATAAGTCATGTTGATGATCAGTATGATAAGAATAATGTTCATAAGCAGGGTAAGGTGCATGATAAACAGGATATGCATGCATTGGATGAGCAGGGTAATGTGCATAGTAACTAGGAAATTGAGGTGCATGATACATAGGATGATATGCAGCAGGTTGCACATAATATGACTCATTTCCATACCAAGCATTTTGATTTTTCTTGTTCTTATGCTTCTTTGGTTTACTAGTAGCTTGCTCATTTGATTTTGACTTAGTTTTACCACTAGTCTGATTGACTTTAGCTTTATCAGCAGACTTCTTAGAACTCTGCTGTTTGGTCTTACTAGTCTTATTTCCTACACTAGGCTCTTTGCTCTTTTTAGCCTTAGGAGATTTCTTCTCCTTTAATTCTTTTTCAGGTGAAGTAGGTCTAGCAGTTTGAACATATAGAATGACCTTACTATTGTCAGCTGATATGAATTTTTCAGTATGGTTCAACTCTTGCTTATCCTGTTCTAAAGGCATCTTCTGTTTACTAGATGTATGCGTGGATGCAACAGATGATTTTTCATGAGACTCGATAACCTTTTCAAGTTCCATGATTTTTCCTTTATAAGCTTCACATTCAGCTTTCAGAGATTCATGCTCTTGCTCAAGCTGTTTATACTCGACTGATTCTTTTGGCTTTTCAGCTTTAAGTTTCAGTGAGTTATTTTGCTCTTTTAGCAAGCTCATCTCTTCCTTAAGCTTAACAAATTCTCCAGCAATAGTAGTATTATTTAACATCATTTGCTCTAGAGAATCAAACAGTTCATTATTTTGAGGAGTTCCCTCATCCTCAGAGTCATCAGAGTCCTTTGCCATCAGGCACAGGAGAGCAGGTTTTTCTTCATCAGAAGATTCTTCGTCAGATGAGTCTGAATCTGAATCAGATGAGTAGACAGCAGTCAGCTTTTCTGCTTCAGCCATCATTGCTTTCCCTCTCTGATGCTTTCTTTCTTTTCTTACTTTCTTCTCCTCTTCAGTGTACTTTTCTGCTTTGGGATAAGGACAGTCTTTGATGAAGTGTCCCAATTTCCTGCAGTTGTAACACATTAGTTTTGATTTATAATCATCTTTATCTTGAGAAGAAAAGTTAGGTTTAGAAGTAGAAGCATTGTTGTATTTGTTCTTCATTTTTCTTTTGTAGAATTTTTTAAAGTTGTTCATCAACAGTGCTACATCTCCAGCAGTGTACTCCTTTTTGTTGAGTAGAGTGGCTTCATCAGATGAGTCCACATCTTGGCTTCTATGTGCTGGTTTCCTGGTATTTTCAGCAGCAACTAAGGCAGCTGTGGGTCCTGAAGTTGAGGTTTCTTCAATACCCATCCTAGGCAGTTTATACTCATAAGCCTTGAGTACAGAAAACAGCTCTGTAAGAGAGATCTTCCCCAGATCCCTTGATTCTTCCATTGCTGTCACCTTCATGTTGAACTTAGGAGGTAAGGCCTTCAGTACTCTGATGGTTATCTCCTTGTCTGTGAAGGTTTTTCCAAGCTTCAATACTTCATTTAATATTCTTGTAAACCTTGTATCCATCTGATCAATGGTTTCAGAGGATTTCATCTTGAAGTTATCCAGCTTTTCTAGAGCAACACTCAGCTGATGCTCTTTTATGGCGTCGTTCCCTTCGCTCATATCTCTGACTTTGTCCCACATCTCTTTTGCAGATTTGCAATGTTTGATCTTGTCAAACCGATCATTGTCCAGGGCTTTAGTCATGATAAATCTTCCAATCTTGTCCAGGTTGAACAGCTTGATTTCTTCAGCTGTCATTTCATTCAGATCTTTCTCCACCACGGTATCAACTTCATTGATCTTTATCGTCTTGGTGAATTTGAATGGACCTTTTGTAATGCAAGTGAACATGTTGTCGTTGTAGGCAGCGAGGAAAATCTCCATCCTGATTTTCCAGTCTTCGAAGGACATGCCAGCAATGTGGGGAACATGGTTTATGCATTCCATTTTCAAAAAGTTTTGATTTTTCAAAAAGATGTTCTTTTGAAAAAGTTATGAAAACCTTTGAAAAACACTTGGATCAAGCTCGTTGATCAGGCAGCTGATTCAAATGAACCACCTGCTCTGATACCACTTGTTGGTCCCAAGTGGTCAGATGAGGTCTAGAGGGGGGGGGTGAATAGACCTCTGAAAATTTTTGAACTTAAAAACTTTTCAGTCTTCTGTCAGCAGACTAAGCTGATGAAGAACAGTAAGCAGACTAATCTGATCGTGAACAAATCTTGAACAGACGACTGACCACTCTTCTTACAGTAACTTAGCTGTTTTTCAGCAAAACAGTTTTTCAAAGAGTATACTTGCAGCGGATTGTTTTAAAGTGTTTTTCACAAGTAGACTAAGTTCTTAAAAGATTTTATCCCCAGTTTTTAACAAACTCCTTTTTAAAATCTTTTAGGTAATCCAAAGTGTTTGAAAATGCAACAAGATTCCATACTTAGCTGATTATGATGTTTTGGAAATCATCAAAACCTTCCCTTAATTTCTGACTTCTTTCATCTTCATCTTCATCCAACAAGCATCGAGAGCGCCAATCAGAAGGAAAACTCTAGGTGATCATTTCCTTGAAGATCCTCCGCCCTTGTCTCGACTGCCGCCAAACTTGTTTCTCCCTCATGACTCAACGATTCAGCAGACATCTCGACATATCGACGATCGGAACGCCGAAATGCCGAGACGCCAACGGAATCGGCCTCTCCGTGTTACCGATCCCACCCAATCCAACGGAGAGGCCAGCACTTTGGGGAACCCCCTTTACCGATACCACCCAATCCAAATGTGTAATAGTTCGTTACACTATCTGGAGGTACAAAGATCAAGAAAGCACTCCTCGTCGATATGATAATAAGGAGGTCTACCTCAGCTGTTGTTTCATATTTTTGTTTTTTTTGGTAGAATACATTGAAATTATAGGTTGGAGGATACATGTTTGGAGGTGTTTGGATACATATTGTGTGTTTAACTTCATCGCCCTCCCTCCTTTATACATCCAGGTTATCCGATCGGACGGTCAAGAATAATCAATTCTCAACGGTTCAGATCGGTGCATTAAAAGCTGCGCCTGTTGCGCTTACCTAGGAGGGAACGTGGACGGTTCCTCACCTGTTATTTTCAATAAATGGGAGAATAAATTCAGTTAATGTACAAACAGTCAAGTCCTTGGCTAAGAAGTTCACTGAGATGTTGTTCAGTACTAACAGCCAAGTCGTAGGATGTGTACTCCACTAAGCTGTTTATCATGAGATAAGATAGTGTGACATAGCACCCTGTGCGGAAATGTGAATGTATGATGCAATAGAAAGTCCACCATATAATGATTAATAAAGTTTTGGTTTGCCTATACCAAACTGGAACAATAAAAGAATTTGTAATCACATTGTTTATTTGTGGCAAGATAATCCACCGATAACCAGAAAATGAACAAACCGACAAGTACAACCAAAGATTTTCATTGAACCTAGTCATCAAAGGTGTAATTGTAACGGGTAACTGGAATCGCCCTGTTCTCCTTCATTCTGTATATCATTATAAGTTTACTAGTATATATACATATGTTGGCCGTCATAGTAAGGGCTATGTAGGTTGTTCAATCGGATCGGAAACTTACCAATTTTTCCCTAGATTTTTTTTCACTTCGATGGTCAGCTATGTCGGAAAAAAATGAGGGTGATAAGTGTTAATTTTATTTTGGGGGTGCAAAGTGCCAAAGAATTATAATTGAATTACCTATTTTGCCCTCGACTTTTCGCCTAAATATAAAACAGGGTGCAAAGTGCTGTATTTTATATATTTTGAGGTTGCAAAGTGCATATTTCCCATATTTCGGGGATGCAAAGTGCAAAAAACCCACAAACTGCTGAAACTCAATTTTATTTGTATAATCAGCTGATACAATTATGAAGGATAAGCTACTTGAAACATCTTGAAAACAAGAAAATATTACAAGTTTGAGCCTCCTAGCGGATCTAGATAGTGGAATAATCAATTCTCAACGGTTCAGATCGGTGCATTAAAACCTGCGCCTGTTGCGCTTACCTAGGAGGGAAACGTGGACCGTTTCTTAACTAGTATTTTCAACATATGGCCTGAGCAGCCGAGACGACCAAACTTTAACTTTCTGATCAACATGTTTATCAACAGCAAAGTAGGACTTACAGCCAACTCATTAGCTGATGTCTTCACCAAGATGTATGTTGAGCAAAAAGAGCCAAGTCCTCGAAAGCTGAGTAATTCACTAAGCTGTTTATCAAGACATAAGAGGTTTTGGTTTGCTTATAGCAATATGGAATAATAAAAGAAGTTCTATAATATAACCGAAATTGATCACACAAAACTTGTAAGGTTAAAATGATTGACCATTCATAATTTGTTTCCACCAAATTTGCAGCAAAACAACAGATTATAAAGGAGGAGACACAACAAAATGAAATTTCAAATTAGGCTATCACTTCTTCCCCTTCTTCCCAGCTCGGGCACTTCCTTCTTCCTCCTCCATTGTCATCTTCCTTTTCTTTTTGTTAGATCCCTCACCATCTCCCCCTTGCCCGAATCCGTTTGATAGGATTACATTTGCAATCGATTCCTTGATGTAAGCAACATCCTCCCTGATGGATCGCATTTCAAGCATGAGATTATCAAGTTTCTCATTCATCTTGGTGTCCAATTTTATATTCGATTCGTTCACATCCTCACCACCCACAGCCACCTCTAACCTACAATCAGTTATAATTTCTTTAACCAAACTGAACTCGTCGAGCACCATTTTCGAATGAATTAACTGCCTTTCTGAGTTGTTATGGAGGGTGGTCTCTATATAATCCAGAGACCTCGAGAAATGCTCCTTCCAGAGTTCAGATGTATTCACTTGATGGGTCTCAAAACCTTCTGGCATGTTGAACGTATTTCTTACAAGCTGATGAACTTGAAGAGTCAGGTGGTGATGCACTGTCCCTTCCTTGTGAAAACCACCTTCTGATCAACCTTGGAGGTTGCTGCTGTAGTTTCCTCTCAACATTGAGAAAATCTGAGGATGAATCTGATGCAGTAAAAGGTGCATCTATGTCTTTATCAGCTGACTTCCCACATAGCAGTTCTCCTTCATTCTGCTTATCCTTATCAGCTAACTTCCCAATTTGCTCTTCTCCTTCATAATGACTGCAATCCTCAACTGTCTTATCTTCTCTTCTATTCTCTTCATCATTCCCAATTCCATGAACCGAAGCATTGTAGTTGTCGATTAACTCAAGCAATTCTTCCAGTGATTCATCTTGACCTACAACATTCTCATTTTCTTTCGAAGATGCAACCTCTTGTGGTCCATGTTCAGGATACATCTTTTCTTTTCCCTTGTTAGACGTGGCTGTTCTTTCCACACCAATGCGTTCCCTGTTGAGAAAGAATCAATATTTCACAAAGAACACAACACCAAATCTTTCTCCCTTGATTGAACCAAGATGGAAATGCGACAACTTATCAAAAACAACCAACCAATATGCAACAAAAAGTAAATAATCAACACAGACATTTTTACGTGGAAAACCTCTCCAAATCGAAGAGGGAAAAACCACGGGAGCCCCAAAGCATTCCACTATCACCAATCACAAATACAAGTGTTCAATACAGCCCCAAATAGGTACAAAACCTTCACCCAACACTTACACAAGAGATAGCAATACAAGGAACAAAAATAGAGATAAAGCTCACACTTTAACACCAACTTCCAATGGCTGCCGTTTCACCTTCAGGCACCAAAATGACGATCCGAACGGTCAAATGATAGATCTGGATGTGTAGAATCTCCAGTTCAAATTTGACGATGATCCAACGGTGGATAAAGTCGGAAAGGCCAAAAAACCGAAGCTGCTGTGAGTGTAGCCGAAAATTGTTTCCTCTCTTTTCTCTCTTGTTTTGTGTTGTAGAAAATGTGCTGAAAATTACTTGTCAATAACCCTAACATAACCTTATATATATGGGCCAAGTAATGGGCTAAGTGAATACAAAATGGACTACCAAAAGATTGGGTATTTATCCACATAGGAAGGGACCCAAAACCCAACATTCCCCACTACGCTGGTGTTCTGACGGAGCAGTAGGTTCAGAAATAATCAGTGTACCTTTATTCCTATTTTTCTAGACCGTCGCTAAACTCATTTCCATTGTGAAACGACTGCACAAAGCTCATCTCTCTTAAGCAGAAGTCGCACTAATGTTAGCAATGATTCACCAGAAAGATCATCTACAAACTGGTCAATCAAAAAATATTTTGCAAATGAGTATTACCTTCCCTTTTATGTGCAGTATCATAACCAATTTTGAAGTACAATTACATCTTTGAATTGGGTGGGATCGGTAAAGGTGGTTTTCTGGGGAGAAGCCCCTTACCGATACCCAATTCAAAGTTGTAATTGTGCCTTACCCTATCCGGAGGTCGATGAGATGCAAAGATTAGTCAAAATTTCTTGGTAATAAAAAGGAGATTCACGAGAAGGAAAATTTTCGGTTTATATTCTTGTTTTTTTCTTGCAAAGATGTTGTTTTTTTAAGTATTTCGATGTTTATGGGAATGGAGGATGTTTATAGACACGGGTTATACGATCGGACTGTGAGGAATAACCATGATCAACGGTTCAGATCGGGTGCATCAAGATCTGCGCCCGTGGCGCTTTCCTAGGAGAGGAACGTGGACCGTTTCTTGCCTAGTATTTTGTACATATGGGAGAATAGCTGAGACAACCAGACTTGTATTTCAGATGAACATGGTGATCAACAGACTGATGGACTAACAGCCAAGTCCTTGGCTGAGTACTTCACTAAGCTGTTTATCATGATATAAGATATTGTGAAACAGCACCCTGTGCTGAAATGTGAATGTATGATGTAATTGAAAGTCACCATATAATGATTAATAAAATTTTGGTTTGCTTATATCAAATATCCTCGTAGTGGCTTTTTTAATGTCTACTCTATTAAGTGGTTTAATGAAGCGAATATACTTATTGTTTTCGGAATATTTATTAACATATATTATGGGGAATTATCCCGAACTTAATAAATTGAGATTCCTTTTTTTACAACACGAGGAGTTAATGTTACGTAAGGACTAGGTTACGTTTTAAATACGAACGACCAAAAAAAAAATGTAGGAGTTAAAGTTGCATAACGTTACATAACGACTAGGTTCTTCGTTTTGAATCCCGATCGACCATCATGAGTAAAATAAAAATTTTGATTCTTTGTTTTACAAATGGAGGAGTTAAAGTTGCATAAAGACTAGGTTCTCCATTTTGGATCCCGTCGACCAAAATAAAATAAAATAAAATATTTGGATATTCTTTCTTTTGCAAACGGAGGAGTTAATGTTACATAATGACTTGGTTCTCCGTTTTGAATCCCGATCAAGCAAAATAAAATAAAAAAAATTTTTGGATATTTTTTGTTTTACAAACAGAGGAGTTAATGTTACATAACGCATTGGTTCTCCGTTTTGAATCCCGATCGACCAAGATAAAAGAACGACCAAAAGAGTCTCATTGTTTTTTTTGTTTTTTAATTTTGGACGATCGGGATTGGAAACGGAGAACCAATGCGTTATGTAACATTAAATCCACCATTTGTAAAACAAAGAATCTCCAAATATTTTTTACTTTTATTTTGGTCGATCGGGATTCTAAACGGAGAACCAAGCCGTTATGTAACATTAACACCTCCGTTTGTAGAAAAATAGAATCTCAATTTTTTTGTTTTCTTTGGTCGATTGGGATTCAAAACGGAGAACCAAGTCGTCATGTTACATTAACTCCTCCGTTTGTAAAAAAAAAAAAAAAGCACTTAATTTTTTTTTTTTATATTTTGGTTGATCGGGATTGAGAACTGATGTTTTTATATATTAGTTGATAGAAAATATAATGAAATATTCAATTTATATACATAAACATTCAAGAGATAATTTAAAAAAAAGGTTCATCTCTTCATCATTCACTCATATCTTGAATGTTTATGTTAATAAATTCGAATAAATATAAACATTCAAATTTGTTTTTATTATTTTTAATGTTTTTGATTGAACTTATAATGACATATTCAATTATTTATATACATAAACATTCAATAGATAATTAAAAAAAATTCATCTCTTGATCACGCAGATCATGATCACTCACTCAGCTGATACATATCAGCTCTTGATTACTCAGCTCCTGATCACTCACTAAACTGATGACCACTAATCTATTGATCATTTTTTGGTCCTCCTTATGGGTCAAATTTCACATTTTCGTCCCTCTAAATTTTTTTGTAGCAGATTGATCCCTAACTTTATCAATGTAATGTATCACATTAGTCGATCTTATAACACATAGATCATACTTAATTTTTTTTGTAGCAAATTCGTCCCTCTTATCAATGTAGTGTAACTCATTAGTCTCTCTTACAAAGTACATCAAATCTTCTCAATTTAGTATTACGATCCAAAGTGATGTATTTTGTATTTAAGAGGGACTAATGTGTTACACTATATTAATAAGAGGGACAAATTTGCTACAAAAAAAATTAAGAGGGACAAATGTGTTATAAGAGGGATGAATGTGATATATATTACATTGATAAGTGCGATCAATCTGCTACAAAAAATTTAAGAGAGACGAAAGTGCAAAATCTAATCCATAACAAGGACCAAAAGCGAGATTTACTCCTAACAAGTAACTACTACCATCTTGGCCCACTAGTTCTAATATGCCATTTACAGGGACCAGATTATGGATTGGGGATGCGATTCTTTAAATTTTAGCCCATTTAGACTTTTTCTTCGTTTGTATAAATAGGAGGCCTCTTCGCTGATAGCTTCTATTATTACTCTTACTCTCAAATTCTAAAACCCTAAATCAAGAACATACCACGGATTTCTTTTCCTTCTCTCAGCTTCAATGACACCAAAACAAGTTTCAAATGCTAAGGCATCTACCTCTGAATCTACGGATTCAAAAGCTGGAAGGCAGAAAGCACTGGTTGAAGGTATGTGGTTAAATTACCAAGTGTATAGTCACACCGCAACAACAACAATGAGGGCTATTTTGAAAAAAATCAAGGACACCGGTTTGATGGGGTTCTTATCTGCTCGTTCAAACTACATCTACACCGACGAAATTCTCGATTTCTATCGTCACGCATCAGTGAAAGGGAAATCGATAGAATCTGTCGTAGGACAGCAAAGTGTGGTGATTGATGCGGCTGTTCTGCACCGAGCATTTGGGTTACCTATTGAGGGAAGGGTGGATTTTCGGGAGTACGCTCGCACCAGGGTGGACTCATTTTGGAGAATTGCTGCCAAGGATGGTCAACAGATGGGTACATCTATGATGAAAAAGCAGCTGAAAGATGAATTCCAGAGGTTTGCAGATATAATTGCAAAGATTCTGGAAAGCAGAAGTGGGTCTTTTGATAGTTTAACCGAGGACAGGTTATTCTATATGGTTTCCATTTGGAATGATGTTAGGATAAGCTGGGCAAATGTTATATTGGAGTACATGAAGTCAAATATGGGCAAGGTAAAGAACTTATATCACGGGAACATTTTAAGTTTTCTATTTAATGATATGGGAGTTCCTCTAGGTCGTGGGAAGGCCCTGCATTCCTCAAAGGAGATGAAAAAATATGAACCCCCTGCCATCAAGGGAGGGTCTTCAGCTGCTAAAGAGGGTGATGAACCAGTAAAGAGGAAGAAGACGAAGGCTAAACTTGAATTCTCTAACTCACCTGTTGCAAAGAAGTTGAAAGTGAGTTCAGGGAATTCTGCATCTGCAGTATCCCATGAGGTTAATCAGCATGAAAACTCCGGAACGAACGAAGATGATCCAATATTTCATGATATACTGGCCGCACCTCTTCTTGACTATGAATCGAGCTCGTATGCCAGAGATAAATCTGTTCAGATACCTAGAAGGGAAACAAGATCATCGGTTAAACCTATTACACCTTTGGAGAAGGAACCCCCAAGGAAAAAAAGATCGTGCCTGACCAATAAAAAGTCTACCCTTCCTAAATCTGATGGAGTGAGGGAAGATCTAACTGAACAAGCTGATTCTCATCAGTTAATTGTGGTGAGAGAAGACCGGTCAATGGCTAGCCCACAAGCTGCGTCTTCATCAGTTAAAGGAAAAGAAGTCATGGTTTATGCTGAAACAGAGGTTGAGAAAGAGGAAGCAAAAGGAGGAAGCAAGTTTGTTTTTTTCAATCAGTCAGAGCTAACCAGGAGAAGAAGAGCCAAAGCTGAAAAAAAAAAACAGAAAGAATGTCTTCTCTAGGGATGAAATTCAACCACCGGATCTAAATGAAGATCAAGCTGTAGAAATGGCAATAGCTAATAGTTTGAAAGCCTCTCTACCAGATCAGTCGAGATCTGAAGAAACTCAACAGCGGGTTGAAATAGTCGTCACCACGGAACATGGAGACAAGGAAGAGAGAGATGCTCTCGAGCTCGTGAGGAGCCTGCCGGAGATGTTTGATGCCTATGCACACAAACTGGCAGAAGTCAATGAAAAGGTACATCAACTGACCGAGTTCAGAGTTGAAAAAAGCAGATATATCAGATGGAGGAATATGAGGTTGGATGGTTCTCTAGAAGAGATGAACAAGTGGAAGCAATTCTCTAAGGAGGAAGAATGGGTCCTTCGCTGGTTAAAAATACCCACGAGAAGGCAAGCTGTGGATGCATTCATATTCAGGGATGCAATGTTTGAAAAGATTAAAGAAGTAATGTATGATGTGAGAGATGAAATTGTGCAATCAACTCCAACGGTTGGACCAGTGAGGATGGTAAACAAAGCGGTCATTTGCACTATTGACAGATGGGCACGAAGGGCTAGACCGAATTTCCAAGGAGAATCTTCTGAGTATGGTTTTGTACCGAACATAAGGAACATCCACCGATGATCTTCCACGGAGTCCAACTCAGAATGATGAAGCCAAACAGGAATTAACATTAGTCACTTATAACAGCCCGGTAGTGGTTCATATTTCTGATAATGAAGATTCCTTTACTGACAAATGGAATGAAGCATCAGCTGATGACGAGGGCGAAATCTTGCAGATTGAGAGAAAAGAAGTCACAAAGGACATCTTGCAGAGCATTTACGTGACTGAATTGGTTGGGGTCAAAGTTGCCGAGGAATCTCCATTGCTTCTGACATGGAAGAAGATGGACGAGGAGACATATGGTAGGTCTGCCACTGATGCTGTAATAAGAGATGTTCAAAGTTCAGACTTAGCCGATGACTACTCTGATGGAATGAAGCATCAGAGTGCTGAACAGCGTACTCAAAGGCCTGCCATACCAACCTCATCATTTCTTGGCGATGATCATATCAGGGGGATTTTGTTCAATGTAGCTGAAAACATTGATGTTCGTCTGCTTGGCTCGTGTAGTCAAATATCGCGTGGCATTAAGGAGAGCTATGACACGATGAAGAGTGTTCAAGGGACTGTAGAAAAAAGTGTCGAGGATTTAGCCGGTAAGATTGCCACCGTTGAGAAAAATTTAATTGGAAGGGTTGGAGATCAAGAAGGAATGTTGATTGAAGTAACGGGAGAGATCAAGGAAGAAGTGGCAGAAATCAAGACGTCTGTTACTCAAATGCAGCATGATTTGCAAGCCATAAGAAGAAGAATTGCATCTTTGGACAATGTCTTGAAGAATCGTGGTCAGGACATGGAAGAAATCAGAACACTTAGTTGTCAAGTAGGCGAGATTAGTGACTTTATCATGCAAAAGAATAAGGATAATCAAAAAGAGGGGGAAGGAACCAGTCAAACCCAGATAGCTCGTCGGAGGAAGAACTGCAGAAGATGAGGAGATGAAAAATTTATATGTTTTAACACTTGTAAGTTGTAATTGTAATGAAATAAATTTTCATTGCGGTGTGAACATCTAATGAAAACAGATTACTCCTTATCCAACTATGTGTCATATAAATTAAACATTTAGTTGCTGACATTAGCATAGAACAAATTAGCCAGCTTTCCAGTCAATTGATTTTAAAGGGCTCATATAAGAATCTTACAAAAACTGGAAAATACTTTTTGTAAGAGAGATGACTCGTCTGATCACTCCTGAGAATCGCAAAGTACTTGATCTGATCCAAACCATATCCACCCACCTCAATGAGCTCAGCAAACTAATACTATATTACACTGATCCTCACAAACAGCGGGAAGAAAATAAGAAGAAGGAAGAATTTAAGCAAAAGAAGAGAAGAAATCAGAAAACGACATCAAGATGAAATTGCGGGGGGGAGGAAACAGTGTTGAGCTTATTGCAGTCTGGAGCAACTAGCTCCCATAATGTGAAGAAAGCCTGTTAATGACCAAGGTGTTATGGGAGTTCAACCAATCCAAAGGAAGATTTACATATTTTGATTTATGTCTGCTTATTTAAATATTGACAAGTCTGCTGGAACCCTATCCAGAGAACAACTATCTATCTATCCAGCAATATTTCTGCATTATAAATTCTGTGTGGAGATGCATTCTTAGTTCATTGGTTTTATCCAGGTGATGATGATAGGAAGAAAATTAATTAATAGCTTAGTGAGGTACTCAGCCAATGACTTGGCTGTTAGTACTCAACATACAGCTTCGTGGCCAATGACTTGGCTGTAAGTACTCAACATTCAGCTTAGTGAATTACTCAGCCAAGACTTGGCCGTTAGCTCAAGATACATCTTACTGTGGTACTCAACTGTGTTCAAATTTAAAAACCCGTTAGCAATAGGTTTCCGAACTTTGAAATTATTGTAAGAGAATTTATAAGAAATGCACAAGGAATGAACTCCGAGGGAGTCTTAGGATAAGAGACATAAATCTAAGAATATAGCATAGTGAAGCGCTCGGCTGATGACTTGTTATGTCAGTACTCATACATCATTTAAATACATTCAAATATAGTACACTGCCTTTCTAGTTTCTATCACTTGTTAGAACACTGCATATTTACAATGATAGTACTCAACATATTGGAAAAAAAAATAATCACTTATTACAACTTCTGTCTTGGCTGTTAGTACCCAACATACATACATCATTTAAATACATTCAAATATATTACACTGCATATATACCAAATCCAATTTCAATTCACTTAGAACTTCTCTAACTTGGAGGAATTGGAAAGTCCGGAAACGAGTGTGCCATACTTCTTGATGCTGCACCCTATATACACAGTATTATACCATGAGCCAGGTTATTTAAAAAACACACATATTAATCATTATTTTTGGCTATGCTTACCGTTTGTTGTTGCCATAACAATGTTGTGAATGCTCCTGGAACCATTGGATGATGGGTATGGGAGAACAGTGGTAACACACTGTTGTTTGGTTGCATGTTGAACACACCGTCCAACCTGGTTTCTTGCATATTAAAGATCACTGGGAACTGTGGATTGTTGACTTGGTGGAAAGGGACTTCAGGATTGATCTGCTGCTTGGAGACAGAACTAGTCTTCGCATTATGCACCTTATACTTATTTTCTCCTTCACAAGTTGGCTGCTTCTTTAACTGACAAGTTGTTGATTTATGCCCAGGAACACTTCGTATATATGAAATATAGGTCAATAAAACTAGAAATATATAAACTTCGGAAAATTTATTGTAATCACGTGTAAATTAATAACATACATACCCACATATCCCACATTTTTGTTTCTTAGCTTTTGTTGCTCCTCTTGTCTTGTTACGGACAGGATCGCAAACCTTTTTCATCTTCGTAATTGGTGGGTCTTGTATGACATTATCAGAAGAATCATTGTCGTCGTTGACATTGTTTTCCGAAGGAACGCTGCCACACCGAGAATGCATCATTAATTCGTCCTTTGCGGTATCGACTACATCCCTAACACGCTTGAGGGAATTTGAATATCCAGGTTCAGTTTGTGAGGAAACAACGCTCAGTACAAGACACTCTGCATTCAATTTACCAAATCTTTGTTGTTCGCTATTGGCAATGGGGATAGGATCAGGGAACTTTTTTCTCAGTAAAGTACCAGGATCTTTTAACCATCTACGTTTTAGCAAGGACTCTGGGAACTTCTTCATGCCATAGTACTTCAATGTTGATATAATGTGTCGGCATGGAATGCCCTCCGACTCTAACTTGAAGCAATCACATTGGAACTTTGAAATTCCCTCACCAACTATGACTTTGTTGATTGAAACTCCAGTTTCCTTGTTCTCACGGTAAAAGAATGTCTGATTTCCACCAGCTTCAACGATCCTATTTTCTCCCACGACACCTTGTTCGTCCCGAATCTCCTTACGGATCATGTAGAAGATCTTCAAAGTATATATGCTAATAGCATGCTCCTCCAAGCACTTCAATGGACTTTCTCTAACATCCCGATCATCCTTCTCGGACTTCTTTTGCATTTCTATGAAATCACTCCTAAGCCTTTGTAATGTCCGTTCGTAGTGATCTAGAAAATCAGTAATGGTCATCTTGTGCTCAACACTCAGCTTGATTAAAGCATTTACGGATTCGGCTCTCTGCGTGGTGGTCATCATGCACATAAATTGCTCACGAAAGTATGCTTCTGCCCACCTTTCCCTAATTTCGTAGGTGTCAAGAACCCATTTGTTATTGGATAAATTGTGATTCTCCACAATATTAGCCCAACTAAGCTCAAACTCCTCTATTGAGCACTTCCTATCCACCAATGAACAAAATTCATTGCAAAATGAAGAATTCTTAATATTTTTACGGACGTTACGACATAAATGCCAACTGCATATCCTATGTCGACTTCCAACAAATTCAGATACAATAGCAGAACGCATAGCTGCATCTTGATCTGTTAGTACAGATTCGGGAATTTTACCACCCATTGCCTCTAAAAATGTTTGCAAAACCCATTGATAACTTTCAATAGTTTCATCTTGTAAGAAACAGGCAGCAAATATACAAGTGGATCCATGGTTATTAACCCCTGAAAAAATGACGAGAGGATACAAATACCTATTCGTCTTGTATGTGCTATCAAATACCAAAACATCTCCAAAAGCCTCGTATTCAGCTCTGGATGAACCATCACACCAAAAAAGTCTAGTAAGTGTGTCTTCTTCGTCCACACAGTACTTGTAAAAAAATCTATCATCCTCCTGCTTTGACACTTTTAATTTATTAATCACTGTGTGAATATCACCTTCCCGGATCCTTTCAGCTCTTAGCTTGTTCAACCAATTGTATGCAGTCTTCTTTTTAAAGTTGAGTTTTCCAGCACCTCCGGCTATTTGATCCAAGTAGTGCAACACAAGGGATGGCTTAATTCCAGTCTTCGTCATCAAACTAAGCAAAGCCTTGTCTGGGGGCGACAAGTAGCTGTGTAAAGGACATGTCAATATTTGAATTACATAACATTTATCAAAGAAAATATGTACATAAAATGAAATAAGGAGTAATATCGTACCTCTTGGGGTATAAATGTAACTCATGATTGTGATTATTCAGAAACCTAGAAACCATGTATTTGCCCGAATTCCAGTCTCGTGTAACTCGAAAAATAGCTTTGCATCCAGACCTAGTCAATGGTTTAGATTCTCTAAGCATATTACGGGCTTCTTCATTTTTTACACGGAAACCTTCTCGGGTACAAACCCACACCCTATTTTTTATTGCTGGACCCTTCTTTTGAACACTTCTTCTCCTAACATCAAAGCCTTCTGCTTTGGCATAAGCAATGTAGAATTTCTCAGCATCGTCAACACTGTCAAAAATTAGCTGACTAATCAACTCCTCTTTCTTACATGGATTAACAAAATCAGATGAGCTAGGTAATTCGTCTTCGGAACGCGCATTCGTATTATTGCTGTCCTGAACATGTTTGCAAAATTCACCTAATACATTGCAGAATAAAAAAAACAAATATAGGCTCCCGATCGAGAATTCGTTAACAAACAAACTGTGAAAATTTATAAATTACATAACAGATGAAGGAAACAATAGTCTGTAACAAATTTCATATCCATTAAACTATGTAGGCCTACAATTTAGGAAATTTGGTGAAACAAAATCCATCTTTCTACAAAATATTCTGTTTTCTTAAGATAAACTTACTCAGCTGTTATATCTTCAAAAATAATTGTAACTAACGAAATACTACTCAGCTGTTATACAAATTTTCCAAAAAAGCTAACAAAGCTGTGCGTCAAAAATAACTGAAATCAAAATACCTGCAGCCATGTTTCAAATATATTTAATACGGTTGAATTCAAATGTCCAAATCTGAGATCTTCAGTACGTATTCCAAATTATTTTATGTTCCACAACTTCATCAAGAAAAGAAATGACTCAAGCCAAAGAATGTTCTCTGAACATAGAGAACATATCAGGGGGCAGTGAGGAGAAGAGAAGACAACAAGAAAATGAATTTAGTAGAGGGAGAAAAGCAAATTTCTTCTTAAGCTGGGAGAACGAGTAAGGGAGAGACTGAAAGTTTATATAGTATTAACATTCTTAGTAAAGGGTATTTTGGTGATATCCTAATTAATTAAACTTTCTAGGATTTTATTTCAACATTTTAACTAGAGGGCACTTTGGTCATAAGAACATTCAGCTGGGTTCGTACGGGGGGTCGGACAGGGACACGTGTCTGTTTTTGATAAGAGTCGTTCGTTACTCTCACCGGCCGAGAGTCGGGATAGAACGTCCCTATATAGTATTAACATTCTTAGTAAAGGGTATTTTGGTGATATCCTAATTAATTAAACTTTCTAGGATTTTATTTCAACATTTTAACTAGAGGGCACTTTGGTCATAAGAACATTCAGCTGGGTTCGTACGGGGGGTCGGACAGGGACACGTGTCTGTTTTTGATAAGAGTCGTTCGTTACTCTCACCGGCCGAGAGTCAGGATAGAACGTCCCAAGCTAAAAAATTACATAACTTTTTTTTGACAGTAAACAGTAGTTACGAGATAAGTTTTGTATTTTTTTTCCTAAATTATAAGAATAGTGATTATAAAAATGTGTTTACAATAAAATTACAATGTTGTCCCTTGAATAGTGATGAGTTTTATGTATTAGTTTTGGTCTGTTTTTAGATCATAGCTTTTGATGAAATATTTTATTTTTGAAAATTTTGAGATGTCATTTGATTAGTATTTGGATTTCGACCTCCTTAATTTTATAGAGTTTAAGATGAAAAAAATAAGTTGTTAATCTCTGTTTTCAAAATTGAATCGGACCGACTGGTTCAACCGCTAACAGTTTGGGCTGTATTTATGGCGATGGAGTTGGCCAATTTTCACAATGGCCGGAAGGAAATAAGGTACATTATGTAGGTGCAAGTTGACTTTATTTATTATCTTAATATCATTGTTGTTTATTGCATGTTCCGATCTGTAATTCGTGTGGTGATCATTTGGGGTGCAAAATTTTATTTTTGATCATCATAGAACTAAGCGTTTTTCAATTTTTATACCATGGTGTCAATTTTGGTACCAATTTTGAATGTCGTTTTCAATTTTGGCATATGTCAGTCGACCGTTAAGTCAATTGACGGAAATACCAAAATTAAAAAGATCAATAAGAATTGGTGCCAAAGTTGACACAATGATACCAAAATTGAAAACTCCTAGTTCTATTTTGCCAAAAAATTATTTTTTACCAGATCCCCTCGCCAAATACTTTTAATTCACAATTCATGTCACTCTCATTTTAATAATAATAATAATAATAATAATAATAATAATAATAATAATAATAATAACAAATAGTATAAAAATTATATTAAAAAAATATTTGGATACACAATAATAATAATAATTTTTTTGCTACAAATGTTACCATCAAAATCACTCATTAACTCATTGACTCAACTTCATCCAATAATTCCCCTATTTTTTATGATAACAAAACATTCAACTATGAACGTCTTCTAAATCTTCACTCAAAGATGAAAATCACTTGACTAAATAAGGATATACAATTATCTTCTGATTTGAACTTCCGCTTATCAGTTGTATCCTTCTTTCAATTGTAAGTTTCCTTCTTCTCATTTTCTTCTTTTTCTTCTTCTCCTTATTATTCCGATAACGGAGACTTTGCTTAGATGCATTATTTCTTCGCATTTTGAAGAGTTACAATCGATTATTTGTTGATTCCCTTTAAATCGTTCGAAATTATATAAACACCTTTTAAACCACATTTAAAAGTTGGGTTGAAATAATAAATGAACAAATCAATAGACTGCATTGATATGCTATATAAAAAAATATAAATAAACTAATATTGAAACTAATTTTATGTACTCTTAGTTAAAATAATATACTTTAAATATATAAGTATGCAAACTATTATATGAGAATGTATAATATATTTATATTCTTAAATTTACATTTAGCCATTGGAGTTGATCTTAGTTTTCTTTTTTAGTTGTACCTCAAGAGATATTCCTTAATTTAAAATTAGAAGTATTATGAACTTATGAATAAATGTTTTTCTTTTAATAAATCAACCTTTATGAATGATAATTCATTTTTGGCACTATAAAACTAAGCATTTTCCAATTTTGGTGTCATTGCGACAAATTTGCCACCAATTTTGATTGGCCTTTTCAATTTTGGTACTTCCACCAGTTGCCTTAACGGTCATGATTTAACCGGATTTCGTCGGGTTAATTGTATATCAGTGAATTTGTAATATCGGTGGGGTTTACGATATTGGTGTAATATATTTAGTAGGGCTCTGTTACTTTATTCTGGATGGATCAATCACAAAGAAAAGCAATGATTTAAGAACAAGAAGTAAAACCACAAATAAAGCTAATAACACATCAATATGGAGATCAAAATACTATGAATAATATAAATTCTTATTCAGTTGTAATGCCTTAGGCAGAGAATATTTGTGTATCCTTGAAGTAGAGGATTTCGTAGTTGTTTAATACAATGATTAACTAGGTATTTATACAATGTTAAACCTAGCGTTACAAGGAAACATAGTCCTAATAGGACTCGGCCCAAATATCCTTCATGGGTCCGGAGTATTATCTTTAGATCGAAGAGAGCTGTGCTTGGCCGGGTCTGTTAGACGATCCCGATCTGCTTGGATTGGTCTAATCGATCTTAACTTCTTCGTTCGATTCGAGTAATATGTAGGGTGCGAAATAGCCCCCATCAGTACTCCCTCACTTCTTCGAGCGTAGAGATAATAGAAGCTCGTAGAAGTAGATAGATTTTTACGACTGTTTCTTTTCTATGAATGGAGCCTCGTTAAAAACCTTACTTAAGAAAAAACCCAGTGGGAAAAAATCTTAAATAAGGAAAAGAGTGCTACATATCATAGACAGTCGTTTTCTCTGTCCAGTTACTGATCGCCACGCGTCTATTCTGGAAACTTTTCATATCCTTCCCTTTTTGGCGGGAATATCAGTAGTTGCCATAAGTTCGAAACGTCATTTCTCATCTTCTTATAAATAGCTGACGCTATAGTTCGCCATTTCTCTTTTATACTTCCTTATAACTCGTACTCATTTTCTTGATTAGTCGCTCATCACGCTAAGTTTTTCCGTTTATCGACCTTCATTTTCCGAGAACCAGAATATATGGCTTCTGTGAGAAGGTCTTCTTCTAGAGAGGTTGTCGCCCCCGATAATGAGGAGGAGTTGCAATCTAGTGTAACTGATTTTGCCATCCCTGTAGAGGATACTTTTAAAGTACGGATCCTTACTGACGCGGATGTGGCGGCCCGAGCCAAAAAGGGCAAAGGCACTGTTCCTCAAATTTCTGAACCAATTGAGGACGTCGCTTGCGCTTATACAGCGGAGACATTTCCGGAGGTTGTGAATAACTATACCAAATATTTTCCGGAAGGTTCTGAGATAATTCTTCCTTCCTCTGCTGATAGGGTCACAAATCCCCCGGAAGGATGTCGAGCCTTTTATACGGCTCACTTTAACAGTGGACTTCGTCTTCCTTTGTCTCCCCTCTTTCTGGAAGTTTTGAAAACTTTTAGTGTGTGCTTGACACAGCTGGTTCCTAATTCCGTTGCTTTTGTAGTTTGCTTTTCGGTTTTGATGATCGCCAAGGGGTTTAAACCTTCTTTCCGTAATTTTACACAACTTTTCCGCTTTAATATCTCTAGTTCTTCAAATCGTGGATATTTCTTCGCTAGCCAACGACCTAGCCGAGCAATCTTTGATGCCCCTGTTTCTAGTAATCCCTCATGGAAATCTCATTTCTTCTTTGTTCGTCCTCCGTCTAATCTTTGTTTAGCGGATGGTACGAGTGTGCCTTTTTCATGGGATCATGGTTCTAGTTGGATTTCCGGAGGTCGCTTAGCGACAGGCGAACTGATTCCCGATGATGCTAAGTTTATCGCTGATATCTCCGAATTGCGTGCCAACAAATTTCAAAGTGCTCTTTTGATCGGGGAAACTTTCCTTCGTAAGGCGGGGTTAAGCATTCATAGTTTTCCCATCAATACACCATCTGAACCTCTTGGTTAGTAATTTATTTGATCTTAGTGTTGTGATGATATCACTTATTGGGAAGGTACATAATTTATAATTAATTTCTTTTTCAGCTGATATGGTAGAGAATTCTCGACACTCTTCGAAGGGAAAGATGGTGCTTTCTAAATCTTCTAAATCCGCGGAGAACGCGCCTATTGAGCAGAGAGCGTCACGGAAAAGGAAGTTGGAGTTAGGCCATGAATCCGAAGAGGACAGAGTGGAATCATCAGAATCTCCTCAGGAACCCCCTATTCGTCAGGGCACGGGATCTGGTTATCCTCCTCTTCATCTTAGAACATCTTTAGGCGTTCGAGGATGCCACACCTGGTCGAAGCCTCATCCAACTAATAATCCAGTCGATAGAAAGAGGAGTTATTATGGACGTTCTGGCCAGGATCTTTCTTTAGTCGGAGAAAAACATCCAAGACCTACCCTTGTTGAAATGATCGAGGATCATTTGGAGGGAAAGAGGGCCGCTGGTTATTCCGAGAAGGACTCTCTTATCCACGATGATAATGAGAATGCGATCGATAAGGCAACTCGTGTTCTTTTGTCTGGTGTTTTTACCCGTGACCTGAATAAACTTCTTCATAAGGATCCTCTGGAAAAATTCCAACGAGCTTCTCTTTATGTTGAAAAGGTGATATCCTTTTCCTTGAATCGTGTTAACAGATAATTTTAAGGGTCTTCCTTAGTTTACTAATCCATCTCTTTTTCTTGCTCTCTGTGCTTGTTCAGACTAAGACGTGTCTTGCGTCATATGCCTATGAGAATGCACTTTGGAAACAACAGTGCGAGTTCTTGGAGGAGAAGAATAAAGCTTTGCTTCGTAAATCCTCCGGTTCAGAGGTTGGTCCCTCAACATCTTCTTTGATTCCTACTGTAGAGACTTATGCTACTGAGACTGAAGACCAAGAAATGATAAACAAGGTGATGGAGATTTCTCGTGCTCAAGAGCAGGCCAACCAAATGGCTAGAAAGTTAGAGGAATTTCAGTTACAGAGCACGGCTCGAATTAGTGAGCTGGAATCTCAAGTGTCAAGCCTCGAAGCTTCTTTAGAGGAGTACGAAAATGATGTCCCACTTAGGCAAAGAGATAGATATGTCAGGAAATCTGACGAAAGTGTTGTTCGCGAATTTCTCAACTCTCCTGTTCATACGGCGTTGGTGTATCGGATGGTCGGTCCTTTACTTGAAAATACTTTTAAGAAGGCGATTCATCAGCTGGTCGCTCTGGAGATGATCGATGATCGTCGAAAAGAGTATTTTAAGGCTGCTCACATTCGGTTGAATCGCTACGGTGAACTTTATTCTTCTTCTGAGGTCCCAGATGTTCTATATCAAGGTTTTCCTCTAGCTCACCTTGTCGAAGAATTTGGAAACCCCTTGCCAATTCCTTCTTCTGACGTCAATGAAGAGCTCGATGATACTTTTGTTGATCCCGAAGTCGAGGAAGAAGAGGAAGAGGATATTGGTACGACTGAGGTCGTCGGTACCGACCAGAGAATTTCGGATAGTGAGCAGGCTTCTTAAAACAGTGATTTTTTGAATAATCCTTGTAATTATTTTACTCGTAGGTATTAATTGTAATTTTACCTTTTCTTCTCTTTGTACGCTAAACGTTTCGTATTCTGACAGTCGTGTCTTTTCGGCTTCGCCGTAATAATTCAGACAAGTCATTAAATCTGGCGTAATCATTATGCGTGTGTCTTTTCATATTCTAGCGTTTGCTCCAAGGTCATTTCTGCTGTTTCGCGCCCTTTCTTTAGGTCTGTCGCGTCCTTTCGTGTAGTATAAATACGAAAGGTAAAATCTTGACTTGTTTTTACCGCTATACTTCTTTCTTGACAGAATACTCGTCTTTTAGTTAGTCGATAAACCTTCTCGATATTAATTTGTACTTTTTCATAATCCGACCATGAGTAACCTCTTTGGTAATACTTCGAAGCGACCTTCCCGTGAGGGCGCTCGTGATAATAGGTCCAAAAAGCATCGAAGAGATGGACCGTCGATGGAGCCTCCTCGTTCGTCCCAAACAATTAGGTCGGAGATCGATACCAGTGTTATTGTTTCTGAACCTCTCTCTGTGGTAAATTCATCGTTTCCTGAACCAATCCATTCTACTTCGACTCAAGTAGGAAGCATGCCTTCCCCGGGTTGGTTTGCTTTTGGCGATATGTCCAACGAGGAACCAGCTTATAACATAGCTGTTAGCTCAGATGCTCCTTCCTTTGAGCATGTCTTTCATGGGGGGAATTTTACTGTTTCCCTTCCTTTGTCAGTTTCTACTGCCCCAATCATCAGCGGAGGGCAAACTGGTGATGGCTTTTTTGTCAATCCTTCTATGACACAATCCATTGTGCAGGATTGTCCTGATTACTTGTTTAGCGATACCACTGTGATGACTACTTCCTTTGAATCGGGAGGACCTTCCGGAGGTCGAACCGGTTCCAGGTCTGGCCGCCGAACCGTAATTTCTGCTTCGGGCAAGGAGACCACTGTTAGTCCCGACGGGAGAGAATCTCCTCGTCAATTAGATGATCGATGCATCCTTCAGCAAGTTGATGACATTCTTTTGTCGGAGACTCCTCGTTCTGATGGTGTCCCTTTGACCAGCGAACTTCCTGGTTCTGTTGAACCTGATGCTTTGTCATGGGACCTAGGCATGAGTACTATTTTGCCTGGCGAGTTGAGGAAGCTCGAAGGTGCCTCCAATGTTCGCCTTGTTCAATCTTTGGTGAAGATATGTGAGCAGGTAAACATATTTCGAATATTTTTCCTGTTCTTTGTTTAGAATTCCTTGTTGTAAGGCGATTTCTGTTATTCTTTCTGTTCTTAGGGCAAGTATTTTGCACTCCAGCTGGGTGTGCAAAATGACGAACTGTGGAATAGTCGGAGAGTTCTTCAGGGTCAGTTGGAGTCCGAGAAAGCTAAAAGCAGGGGTTTGGAGTTGCAGCTGCAACTTGATAAAGATGATCTTCAAAAATTGGAGGCCGAAAAAATTGTCCTTGAAAAGGAGAGAGATAATTTAGCTCAAGCAGCTGTTCTGGCGGAAGAATCTCGTCGGCAGTCCTATAAGGAAGGTTATGACGCCGGTTATCTAAAGCGTCAAGAAGAATTGATGGCTTTTGCTGGGAGTCTGACTCCTCGGAAAGCTGTTTCTGGTAGTCGGCCTGCTGACCGTTCTTCTCAGTGACCTTTGCTCGACCTGGCAGGCCTTGGACTGTCTCTTTTTTTTTTTTTTTTTTTTTTTTTTTTTTTTTTTTTTTTATGGCCCGACGTTTGTGTATTTACTTGGGCTGAAATTTTTGTAATGGGAGGAAAAATTGGAAACGATGATCTTTTTGTAGGCAGATTCTTGCCTGATCAATTGTCTTTTGTATATGTACTTTGTTATGCTCATGCTTCCTTTTTGCATAAATATAATGTTCGCTTCAGCAAGTCAGGACCTTTGTTGATCAAAATCCAGTATATTCCTTTGGTCTACACGCACCAGTATATTTTACGTCATAATTTTGGCAATAGGTTATTCATATCGATAATGCTCATCGTCTTGGTCGATGCTCAATCTAAGCCTTGTACTTTTGTCTTTTTGCGATCTAAAACTTATATAAAGAGGTTATTGTCCCTCTGTTGATCTTCGTTTTTCTTTACGTCATTCTACAGAAAAATGTCCCTTTCAATCTTTTCCAAATCCTTATATTTCCCAGCATCAATTTTTGAACGATATGTTCCTTGGCTAGTGTACCATTATATCCCTTTCTTGATATGGGAGGAATTGGAAAATGTAGGTGTTTTAGCCAGATCTACCCTGTTCAGACCTTCTTAAGCAATTCTTTGGTATGTTAGGCAGTGACGTCTTTGCCATTTAGAATAAGGAGGACTATTCTCCTGATTTCTATGTCAGATATCTTGGACTCCATGGGAGTTTCCGTAAAGCTTAGTCAATGGTCATTCATATAATGTATGAGGCAGTGACGTCCCTCGTATTGTGAAAGGTTTGGTCTTTTATCTTCTGTCTTTTATCGAGCAACTGTCCTTTTTGCTGTGATTTTGAAGCTTATGTCACTTCGTTTGTGGCTTCTAGGTTTTTAAGCTATCGACCATGAAGTATGATCGTTCCAGTATGACCGATCTGGAGTTCCTTAGGTTTACTTGTGTTATTTGGGTGATCGCTTCGATCCAAGACTTCTCTCGTTGTCGATCAGTTGAGGCGAATAGATGGTGCCGTTCCAACTTATTTGCATTTATTACGGGGAGTCAAAGGGTCGTATCTGTATCCGTTGATCAAATACTTTTTCAGCCGTTGGATCCCTTAGATCTACCCCTATAAATAGGGGGTTGGTTTATATTCTTCATTTGCAATTTACCTCAAAAAGGATGGAGATCTCAAATTCCTTAGATTTTATTCTGCCCTCTGATCCCATTGTCTTCAAGAAATCACATTACTATGAATTATTTGTTCAAGATAGTGAAGTCGTTCCCAGTCTTGTATTGACGGGTCCCATGCCAAGCCTACCTTGTATCGACGGGTCCCATGAGATCTCTGCATTAGTCTTCATCATACTAGAGGTCCGTGGTTTCCGTTTGCACATGGTGGGTTCATACTTGCCAGTCACCCCTGTTCTTCGATGTAACCTCAGGAGTGATAGACCACCGGGGTGGCTGGTAAACTTACCGTTTCACGACGGTCCCGAAGAGATGCTGCTATAGAATAAAATGTTTTATAGATAAAGTAAAAGCAGTATCTTCTTGCGGGTGAGTGAGCATTGCTTAGCTATCTGGCTGGTAATGTTCATTTCCTCTGGAAGAACATTTGATCTTCAGAGCCTGGCCGTCGAACCAAAGAAGTCGACCATCCTGAGCAGCATGCTTCTTAGGTGGTTTATCATAATCGACGAGGTACTAGGAAGGAGATTGGTGTTTCCGTGGACATTGTCGTGAAGATCGCCGATAACAGAGGATTATCTTATTTAAATCATTGTAATGATCTTTAAGTAGTATGTAGACCTTTGTAACGTATGATTTTGTATGTAACTGTTTTGATGAATAAAATATACTTTATTCCTCGTATCTTCCTTGTCGTTAATTCTGTCATAATTTACTTATGAGTAGCTTCATCCGAGCAGACGGTTTTATACTTAGTCTATCTTCAAAACTTTAGCAGATCATTTAGATCGTTAGGAACAGATCAAGGAGTTTTTATTGAGCGTATCAATGTTTACTCGACTTGTCATAATTTAGAACTTTAGGTTTTTAACCCAAAGTCTTTTTGATCGTTGTAAATAGTTCGAGGAGTGTTTATCGAGCGGATCGATGTTTACTCGACTCCTTTTGATTAGACTTAGGTTTTTAACCCAAACAGTCTTTTCGATATATCGAGGAGTTTTTATTGAGCGGATCAATGTTTACTCGACTCTTTTTGATTAGACTTAGGTTTTTAACCCAAAAGTTTTTGGATCGATAAGTTTGAGCGAGGAGTTTTTATTGAGCGGATCAATGTATACTCGACTCTGTTAGACTTAGGTTTTTAACCCAAAAAGTCTTTAGATTGTTGTAAATAGATCGAGGAGCGTTTATCGAGCGGATCTATGTATACTCGACTCGTTTTGATTAGACTTAGGTTTTTAACCCAAAAGTTTTTTGGATCGATAAGTTTGAGCGAGGAGTTTTTATTGAGCGGATCAATGTATACTCGACTCTGTTAGACTTAGGTTTTTAACCCAAAAAGTCTTTAGATTGTTGTAAATAGATCGAGGAGCGTTTATCGAGCGGATCGATGTATACTCGACTCGTTTTGATTAGACTTAGGTTTTTAACCCAAAAGTTTTTTGGATCGATAAGTTTGAGCGAGGAGTTTTTATTGAGCGGATCAATGTATACTCGACTCTGTTAGACTTAGGTTTTTAACCCAAAAAGTCTTTAGATTGTTGTAAATAGATCGAGGAGCGTTTATCGAGCGGATCGATGTATACTCGACTCGTTTTGATTAGACTTAGGTTTTTAACCCAAAAGTTTTTTGGATCGATAAGTTTGAGCGAGGAGTTTTTATTGAGCGGATCAATGTATACTCGACTCTGTTAGACTTAGGTTTTTAACCCAAAAAGTCTTTAGATTGTTGTAAATAGATCGAGGAGCGTTTATCGAGCGGATCGATGTATACTCGACTCGTTTTGATTAGACTTAGGTTTTTAACCCAAAAGTTTTTTGGATCGATAAGTTTGAGCGAGGAGTTTTTATTGAGCGGATCAATGTATACTCGACTCTTTTTGATTAGACTTAGGTTTTTAACCCAAAAAGTCTTTTGGATCGATAAGTTTGAGCGAGGAGTTTTTATTGAGCGGATCAATGTATACTCGACTCTTTTTGATTAGACTTAGGTTTTTAACCCAAAAAGTCTTTTTGATATATCGAGGAGTTTTTATTGAGCGGATCAATGTTTACTCAACTCGTTTTTGATTGTAGACTTAGGTGTTTAACCAAAAAGTCTTTTTGATATATCGAGGAGTTTTTATTGAGCGGATCAATGTTTACTCAACTCGTTTTTGATTGTAGACTTAGGTTTTTAACCAAAAAGTCTTTTTGATATATCGAGGAGTTTTTATTGAGCGGATCAATGTTTACTCGACTCGTTTTTGATTGTAGACTTAGGTGTTTAACCAAAAAGTCTTTTTGATATATCGAGGAGTTTTTATTGAGCGGATCAATGTTTACTCAACTCGTTTTTGATTGTAGACTTAGGTTTTTAACCAAAAAGTCTTTTTGATATATCGAGGAGTTTTTATTGAGCGGATCAATGTTTACTCGACTCGTTTTTGATTGTAGACTTAGGTTTTTAACCAAAAAGTCTTTTTGATATATCGAGGAGTTTTTATTGAGCGGATCAATGTTTACTCAACTCGTTTTGTTTCTGACAATATGATTGCGCGATTCCGATGAATGTTTAACCGATATAATCGATATATATAGAGTGCCAAAGAAATCTTTAATAATTGAACTTTTAGGCCAAGGCCTTTATTACAAAGATTGAAATTTGATAAAGTAAAAAGTAAAAAATGCATTATAATATGCTAAAATTTATTTACCATAGTATTTCCTAAGGTTGACAGCATTCCAGGTTCTTGGTAAGGCAGTTCCATCCAAGTGTGCAATTCTGTATGAACCTTTCTTCCCCACGCCAATGACGATGTAAGGTCCATCCCAATTTTGTTGTAACTTTCCCACATGCTTGGATACTTCTACCTTTTTCAAGACCAAATCTCCTTCTTTGAAGGTTCGGATGCGTACTTTTTGATTGTATGCTTTCTCCATATTAGCTTTAGTGGCTTGTAAGCGCACAGCAGCTTTATCTCTTAAAGCTTCTGTTAAATCAATGTCGTTTTCTCTTGACTTTTCATTTTCTTGGTCATCGAACATTTCTACTCTTGGCGTTGGGATTAGGGTTTCCACAGGGATAACCGCTTCCGACCCATATACCAAGCTAAATGGGGTTTCCCCAGTTGAGCTCCTTACTGTGGTCCGATTAGCCCATAATACTCCTGGGAGTTCATCAAGCCATTTTCCTTTGGCCGCTCCTAATCTTTTTTCCAAAGATTTTATTATCTCTCGGTTTGCTACTTCAGTTTGTCCATTTGCTCGAGGATGTCCTACGGAGGTAAAATTCTGTTGAATTCCAAGTTTTGTACACCATTCTATTATTTGTTTGCCCGCGAACTGAGTTCCATTATCGGAGATAAGGACCCTAGGGATGCCGAATCGACAGACTATGAATTTCCATAGGAAATTGATAACTTGGAATTGGGTTATTCGTGCGAGGGCGACGCATTCTATCCATTTGCTGAAGTATTCTACAGCGACCAGGACATAGGATTTCTTAGATCTGGCCGCTGGGAAAGGTCCCACGATGTCCATTCCCCACTGATCGAATGGCCAACAAACTGGAATAGGGTGCATGTTTTCTGCTGGTCGATGACATATGTTAGCATGGATCTGGCAGTGATGACATTCTTGGACATATTTAGCGGCATCTTTATTGATGGTCGGCCAATAGTAACCCGTCCTGAGACATTTTAAAGACAATGCCCTTGATCCGCTGTGGTTTCCTGCATCCCCATCATGTATTTCTCGTAGTATATCGAGGGTTTGTGATTCAGGTACGCATTTCAGAAGAATCCCTGATACTGATCTTCGGTAGAGTTTTCCTTCTACCAGTGTATATTTCGGAGCTCGATATCTTATTTTCCGAGCTTCATTTTGGTCAGGTGGTAATTTTCCTTCTCGAAGATAGTCTATCATTGGGGTCATCCAGTTTTCTTCGGCTTCTTCGATTTCCATCATATCGACTACTGGCGTTTCGTCGATGTCGATTGCTGGTGTATTAGAGACCAACCAGTTGATCACCCGTTCGGTCTTTCCGTCATGGGATCCTGTGAATTTCGATAGCTGATCGGCCCATTTATTTTCCGAACGTGGTATGTTCTGGATACTAAAACTTTCAAATTTCTCAGCTAGAGTTTTCACTTTGGCGAGGTATTTGACCATGTTGAATTCCTTAGCCTCGTATAGGCCTTCTATCTGTCTTTGCACTAATTCTGAATCAGTGAGTACCTTAAGACTTTTTATATTGGCTTTGATCGCCATCTCCATTCCTGCGATTAATGCTTCATATTCAGCTTCATTGTTTGTCACAACGAAGTCCAGTGTTATCGCGTAATTTAAATCTTCCTTATTTGGTCCGGTGAAGTTGATTCCGGCGCCTCCTCCTTCTCGGCATGAAGCACCATCGACATGCATTAGCCAAGTTTGATCTTCAATGATCAAGACATCGTTGTTGGGGCAGCTCGATGATTCAGTAGCCTGTGTCGGTGTTTCTAATATAAAATCGGCCAACACTTGGGCCTTGATGGCAATCCTTGGTTTGTAGTCTACCTCGAACTGACTGAGTTCGATGGCCCATTTGATTAGTCGACCGGAGGCTTCTGGTTTTGCTAGAACTTGCCTTAGCGGCTGATTCGTCAGAACGATGATTTTGTAAGTTAAGAAGTAGGGTCGGAGTTTTCGTGCAGTCACTACTAAGGCCAGTGTGAACTTTTCTATTTCTAAGTAATTTTTCTCCGCCCCTTGTAATAACTTGCTGAGATAATATACGGGCTTATGCTCTGAGCCCTCTACTTTAATTAGTACTGAACTAATCGCTACATTGGAGATGGAGATGTACATATACAATGGTTCTCCTTCCGTTGGTTTTGCCAACATCGGAGGTGTCGTCAAATATTCTTTGAGCTGCTCGAAGGCCTGATCGCATTCTTCGGTCCAAACAAAGTTCTTTGCCTTTCGGAGAGTTTGGAAAAAAGGGAGGCTTTTGTCCGCAGACTTTGATATAAACCTGTTTAATGCTACGATCTTTCCAACTAGGCTTTGTACTTGAGAGATAGTTTTAGGAGGTTTCATTTCAGTTATGGCTCGGATTTTCTCTGGGTTGGCTTCTATTCCGCGTTGGTGAACTAGATATCCCAAGAATTTTCCTGATTTGACACCAAAGGTGCATTTTGCCGGGTTTAACTTCATACGATATTTTCTTAAGATCCGAAAGCATCGATCGAGATGCTTTACATGATCTGCTTCGTTCATACTTTTGACCAGCATGTCGTCCACGTAGACTTCCATCAGTTCTCCGATTAATTCTTTGAACATTAGGTTTACTAACCTTTGGTAAGTAGCTCCGGCATTTCTTAAGCCGAATGGCATTACTATGAAGCAATATACTCCCTGCTCGGTTACGAATGCGGTCTTTTCTTGATCCCGCTCATCCATGTATATTTGGTAAAACCCTTGGAAGGCGTCCATCATACTGAATAATGCGAAGCCAGCCGTCGAGTCGACCAATAAGTCGATCCTTGGCAGGGGGTAAGGGTCGCGCGGACACAACTTGTTGAGGTCGGTGAAATCATTACACATCCTCCATTTATTATCCTTTTTATCTCCTTTAGCGACTAATACGACATTGCATAGCCATTCTGAGAAATGAATTTCTCGGATTTGTTTTGCCTCGAGCAACCTTTCTACCTCGGCTTTGATAATTTTATCTTTCACCGGTCCATGATTTCTCTTCTTCTGTCTGGCGGGTTTCGCCAAAGGATCTATTTTTAGGGAATGCTTTATTATTCGAGGATCAATTCCTTCAATGTCATTTGCGCTCCAAGCGAAGACATCGGCATTGTTTCTGAGGAAGTCGATCAGCATTATTTCTCCTTCTTCGCTCAACTCTGTACCAATTCTCGTCTTTTTGGATGAGTCGCCTTCTACTAGAATTATATCTTTATGTTCAGGGGGTTTCAAAGATAAGTCTAGCGGTTCTTTCCCCTTTTTATCTAGTCGATCAGTACTAGGAATTTCAACTTCATTTCTAATGAGATCGCCTTCAATCTTTCTCTTGCTCGGAGTAATGGACTTAGGGTGTTCTTTCATAGTTGACGAAGTACTATAGCAGTCCCAAGCCATGCAATGGTCGTTAGTTATTTCTCCGATGCCTGTATCGGTTGGAAACTTTATCTTCTGATGATAAGTAGAGACAACAGCTCGGAATAGATTGAGAGCAGGTCGTCCCAATATTGCATTATAAGCGAAAGGGGTTTCTACTACTAGAAATTTTACTAGTTTCACTGTCCGGTGGGGTATTTTTCCGAGCGATACGCTTAAGGTTATCGTTCCGCTGGGGACGATTTCGGACCCCCCGAATCCTATTAATGGCGTAGCTACTTTCTGCAAGTTTATCTGCCCCAAGTCCATTTGGGCTAAAACTTCTCGTGAGATAATATTGGCTGAGCTCCCATTATCTATTAAGATTCTCTTGACATTGTAATTTGCTATTTCTAGCGATATTACCATAGGGAAGTCGGGGTTATCCTCTCTTGCGTCCCAGACAATATTTTTAGGTGCTTCGCCTTCATTAAAACTGATCTGCTGATCGTTTGATGGCCTGCTTTCCAGGGTCCAAATTTCTTTTGGGTATCTTGAGTTTCCAATTATGGACCTGGCAGTTCTTCGCCGGGCGTTACGACTATCTCCACCCGCGGGACCCCCGGAGATCGTATGGATAGTTCCATTGATCTGGTCGTGATTCGACTCCTGAATAGGTCGGCGTTCAGGTGATCTTTGATGAGAATTTCTCCTTCGATCAACATTCCGAGGGCTTCTACTTCTTTCCCTTTTATGATTATCTCGCTCTATGTATTCGTCAAGTTTTCCTTGCTCGATAAGTTTCTCAACCTCTCTCTTAAGGTGAAAACAATTCTCCGTTCGATGTCCATGTGCCCTATGGTATTTACAGTATTGATCGTAGTTTCGAGAGCCTGGTCTCGGCTGTGCGATTTTCCTCGCTTCGGGAATCCAGTTATTTCTTTCTAGGACTTCCAATATTTCTTCCATTGGAACATTTAACCTTGGGTGTTCTACCTGATTCACCCTGCTTCTTATTGGTTGATCATGGTTTCTTGGTCTTTGGTAGAAATTAGGTTGTCTGTCATGATCGGCTTTGCTGTATTCCAGTCGGTGGAAAACATTACCTCTCCTGGAAGATCGCTCGTAATCCGAAGATTTTTGGGTAGGAAACCTCTCGTGCCGCTTGGAGCCTGAGGTGGTGGCTTTGTTTTTGTTTTTATCCTTAAAGGAATTCATCTCTTCTTGGGTCATATACTTAGAAGCCAAGCTCATAATGTCGGCAAACGTTCTCGGTTGTTTTCGACTGAGGGCGTTTCCAAACTGCCTATTTTTAGTGAGGTCGAAGAGGATAGAAATTATGTAGTCGATATTCGGAGAGTCGATTTTGAGTAATTCTACGTTGAACCTCGCCAACCAATTTCTTAGGGATTCTCCCTCTTGTTGGTATATGGTTCCTAGGTAGCTCATCGGAAGTTTTT
>CM064882.1:25658704-25828373 GCA_003313485.2 Penstemon barbatus | reverse complement strand
AAAATAATTGTAACTAACGAAATACTACTCAGCTGTTATACAAATTTTCCAAAAAAGCTAACAAAGCTGTGCGTCAAAAATAACTGAAATCAAAATACCTGCAGCCATGTTTCAAATATATTTAATACGGTTGAATTCAAATGTCCAAATCTGAGATCTTCAGTACGTATTCCAAATTATTTTATGTTCCACAACTTCATCAAGAAAAGAAATGACTCAACCCAAAGAATGTTCTCTGAACATAGAGAACATATCAGGGGGCAGTGAGGAGAAGAGAAGACAACAAGAAAATGAATTTAGTAGAGGGAGAAAAGCAAATTTGGGAGAGACTGAAAGTTTATATAGTATTAACATTCTTAGTAAAGGGTATTTTGGTGATATCCTAATTAATTAAACTTTCTAGGATTTTATTTCAACATTTTAACTAGAGGGCACTTTGGTCATAAGAAAATTCAGCTGGGTTCGTACGGGGGGTCGGACAGAGACACGTGTCTGTTTTTGATAAGAGTCGTTCGTTACTCTCACCGGCCGAGAGTTAGGATAGAACGTCCCTTGTTAGTATATTGATAAAAAAAATCACCTCCAAAACATGTTTATATACACCCATATACGTGATTTATACATATTTTTATTATTTATAATTGATTAAGAAAAAAAGACAGATTTCGAAAAAAATTCTCATAATTAACAGACAATTCAATATTTTTTTTTATATAAAATTAATCATTACATATTTTGTTAAACTTGTGATGAATCAATTAATCGAATTTTCATTCTTTCATCTTCACGTTAATTATCCAAGATTTTTATTCTTTTCCATCTGTTTTTTGTATTTTAACTGTTTTTTTAACTAAAAAGAATTGTGGAAGGAGTCTCCTTCATCTCCGAAAACCCTCAATTCCAAAACCATATTTCGAAAAACCAGGGCTCTTCATCATCTCCAATTGCGCCAATTTTACCGCTGAATGCATTGATATATAGTCCTAAAATTCCATTAATCTTTATCAATAATGAACCATTTATTAAATAAAAGAAAATAATAAACCAATAATGGCAAATTTCATGTTTATACAAGACCCAGAGACACCTAAGTTAACTGCATCCACCTCTAAAAATGTCATTACAAAAGGGTCTCACAGTTTTCAAATCCAAGGATTTTCTTTCACAAAGGGCTTGGGGGTCGGGAAATACATATCTTCGGATACTTTCTTGGTTGGAGGTTACTTGTGGGAAATTCGATTTTACCCTGATGGGAAGAGAAATGATGTAAGTGGCGACACTTATGTTTCACTCTTCATTACACTTGTTAGCAAGTGTAATGAAGACGTACGGGCTTGGTTCGAGTATGTATTGCTGGATCAAAATGGGGACAAATGGTATAAATCCAATACGGCATGTCTCCAGAAGATGGAGAAGGATACGCGGTGCATGTTTGGCCCATACACTCTTCATGACAGCATTCGGACCATGTTTGTCTATCTTTACTCATTTTTGGTAGTAATGCAAATTGCAAATGAGAGTGGCTTGCATATGTAATATGCTTGTGGTTGTAAATGTGTGTCTATGTATGGTTCTATGTGATCTTAATTAATATGTTTAATTTGTTTGAGATAACATGGAACCATATATACATGTGGTATTCTTGGTAGCTTCTTCAAGAATTTTAAATTCTTTGAGTTAACCCCCTTTCCGATTAGCCTATTTCTTGATGTGAAATAAAATTTGAGACCATAGCAAGATATCCATTAGGAATTGTTTTATTAGTGGACTTCATGGATACTTCATATGTTACTCCTTATTAGGTTCTTATTGATTTCGATATATTGATGAACGAGCTGATTAAATTTTTGCAGTGGTTTTAATCCCTTCTACAAAAGAATAAAACTGGAAGCATCGCAATTTATAAAAGATGATTGTCTGACGATTCAATGCACGGTTGGTGTTGTGAAGACATCTTTGGATGTTCATAAAACGTTTGCCCAGCCACTACCATTGAATTTGCCTGACCTTATGAAAAGATACGCGCAATTATTAGGAAGAAAGGAGGGAAGTGACGTGTCTTTTGAAGTTGAGGGGGAAATATTTTATGCACATAAGACCATCCTTTCAATACGGTCTCCAGTGTTTAAAACACAGTTTTCTGGTCCATTAAAAGAGGAGAACACCTGCTGCATTAAAATTGAAAAGATGCATGCTTCTGTTTTCAAGGTTCATAAATCTCTAAATATTATTTTATTGTGTGTTTTCAATTTATGTGAAACCATATTCTAGGGCAAAATTGCATTTATACTCCCACATTTTGCCCATTTATAAAATTGTCTCAATTAATTTGAACACTTTTGGTCCCAAATTGGAGAGAAAGGGAGTGATAGCACCGAATGTTTAAACCTTTTAAAAATATGAGATCGAAAGTGATGCGGATGCAAATTTTTAAGACTAAAAACGCATTTTTCCCATTTTTTCCTATCAATTACAAACATAATAGCCTAAATTTTTTCAAGTTGTATGTTTCCTCACAAAGTTATGGTGGGTAATTTGCAGGCCTTACTTCACTTCATATATTGGGATGTCGTACCCGTTCTCGATGCAAAATGGTTAGACATTAAGATGACACAACAACTTCTAGCTGCAGCAGATCAATATGGAATTGAGAGATTGAGGTCACTTTGTGAGGCCAAACTTTGCGAAAACATTGCCATTGACATTGTAGCATCAAGTCTAGCTTTAGCAGAACAACATGGTTGTTTCCAACTCAAATCGACGTGTCTTGAGTTTATTAGACTGCCTCAAAATCTTGAAGGTAATTTTATTACTCTACTCCATTTCTGCAAAGCCGAAACATTTGCAACCTGTTAAGATTGATTTTTGTTTGGTTTCCTAATATTTTGTGGAACGAAAAAATAAAAAGCTACTTATATGTTTTTTTTTCTTTTAACTATTGCTATATGATTCAGCTCATGAAATAACAGCTTTTTGTTTGTTTTTTTAGCTGTAAGACAGACAGATGGATTCAAGGACTTGAAAAAAAGTTGCCCTACTGTTATCAATGAGTTGCCCGAGTTCCTAGTTCGTGTTGACCCCAAACGTTCTTCCAATAAACTTGGATGTTGTTTTTCTTCTGCATTTAGGCGGTGTTTGCAATAGTTCCTTTATTTTTATTTTTTTTGTGTTTTGGAAATAAAACATTGGATTTTAGTTTTTTATTTTTAAAATAACCTATTTACTATATTAGAGGTGCCTATTCTGATTAATATTTATCTGGATATATATACCAAAATGTTTGCAATATTGGAAAAAGGGGTATGGGTTGTAGTAGAATTTTGAAATAGAAGCAAAGCTTATGAAATAGCATAAGAACAATTAAAGTTGCTGCAAGAACACAACTTGAATGAAAGAAGGTGGTTTTGGGTTTATCTAATTATTCCCTTTTCGTAGTTTATTTTTCCCCTCCCCTTCCTGGGTATTCATATTGGGCCGTAAGCCTTTATATAGGTGGACTTTGCATTACATTTTTGGGCTTCCTGGCCAAGAAGTTAAGTATTGATGATTTTTTTGCTTGGACATTTTTGATGGTTGTTAATGGATAGGATCATGACTGGCCAAAATTCGACTTCATTTATATATGGTTGGAGTCGGGATTGGCTGCACATCATCCCTACAAAGTTTTCATCTTTGCACTTCTCTCCCTATAATTTAAAAGATATACATATGCCCCTTAATGTTGATAAATGAGTGCATTTTACACCCAATAATTTTTCAATAAATATCTTACGGTTAAAACGACATATAGAAGGTTTAGTGCCATAACTAAATCTTTTGAGGTGTTAAATACACAAAATTTCAAAATAGCCAAATTTGACTTGCAATTTGTATTTTTTTTTTTAAATATGTTGAGTTATACTATTGTGCAAAAAATCAAATTTACAAGTTCTTTTGACGAGATTTTCATTAGTTCTAATTATTTATTTACAAATAAATAATCTCTATTCTAAACATGTTTTTATCAAATCAAAGAAATTCGAAAGTAAAACCATAACAATAATAAATATTTTACAATTCTTAAATTTTAGTAAGATGTAAAATTACCAAGGTAAGGAATTTATGAAATTAAGCTTTGAAATGTTCATAATCAATAATTTAAATTAATAAAATCTTCTATGCTTAGGTCCTAAAAATTTCAAATTATTGCTCTAAAGACCAAATTAAACTTCTAACCTTTGATATCCAAAAATATATAGTGCACTCTCTTATAAATTTCTAGAGGGTACTATCATGTTTTTTTAGTTATAGGGGGAAAGTGTAAATTTTTAAATTTTCGGGAGTGGTGTGCAAATGTATTTTAATCTAACAAGTTGCCGTTGCATTATTCAACGTAGCTCAAATTTTCAAAATTACTTTATAATTCATTAAGCTTTGATATGGAAAATCATAAACCTAGGCACATTTAATCACTTACCAGACAATGATTTAGCAAAGTATGTTGGGAAAACACTGGAATCGATGTTGATGTATCAATATTAATTTATATCAGGTGAAAATATGCTTAAAAGTTAAGATTATGAACAAAATATTGGCTCATGTTTTGTTAAGCTGATGGTAAAACATAATAAGTATATATATATATATATATATATATATATATATATATGGCAAAATTACAAGTTTCGCCCCCGGCTATATTTGTTTTTTAGTTATAATCCTACACTTTAGATGAAAATATTTAGCGATTTTATCCCATCATATAGTTTTGGATGGAAATCATCGCTTTTTTCCTAATTGGGAAATTCTTATCCAAACCGGGTTTGGCCGAACCCAAACTAATTACATGGCAAGTGTAATACACTTGCTTTGGGATTGGATGTAACTTCCAGGAAAGTGACCAATCACAAAGCAAGTGTAATACACTTGCTTGGTGGTTGGATGGGTTTGGTCAAACCAGGTTTGGGCAAGAATTTTCCTAATTGCAATTAGACAATTACGTGTTAAATAACGTCTCACGTAGACTTATATGTGTCATGTTAAGAAATTGGCAAAGTAAATACCATAGCAATTTCAATCCCATAAAATTTATTTTCTTCATTTTTCATCCCCTACTATAATACAACAAGAATTTTAGTTTGTTTTGATTTCTCTTTTCTTATTTTCTTGTATTTGCAATTTTTTTTATCAGTGCAAGATAATCTTTTGAAAAAAAATAAATAGACAACAATTATTCATATTTCCTCCATGCATTATTTTTCTATGTTCCCTCGCATCTTTTCCTATTCCAGATTTTATTATACAATTAATTTTTTTTAAATAAAGAAAAATAACTCCAACTTCCCCATATTTTTATAATATTTTATCAATTTTTATATTAATCCCACGCCCTTCCTCAAGTTTTGCACAGTAACATGAGTTGTAAAAAGCTATTAAATTATAAGACAAATGGAGTACACACAAAATATTGAATAAACGATTTTCACATTTTAGTAATAATTATGTTTTTATAATTAAATTCCTTGAACCAAAATTATGTTCTTAATTCATAACAATCGATAAATTTTCTAACATAAAATTCTTAACATTTATGCAAAAGATTATCTTGCATGATGATTTTTCTTTTCTTTTCTTTTTTTTTTTTTGGGTAAAATTCTCATAAATTAGGTGAAAATATGGGGAAAAAATAGAAACAAACTAAATTTCTTGATGTTTTACAATTTGCCAATATGGTATTAAAATGAAAGAATATTTTGTTTACGGGATTTACATTGTAATGGTATCTTTATTGTCCAATTTTTCAAAATGACACGTATAAGTCTATGTTGGAAGTTATTTGGGACGTAATTGTCGAGTTGGAAATTAAGAAGCGATCTCAATCTAAAATCTTAAGACGGGATGAAATTTGCAAGCCTTTTAAAATTATGGAATTAAAATTATTACTCATCTAAAGCCCTGGACGGTATGTTAAAAACATATATAATTCGGAAAGAAATTTACAAATTTGCCTATTTATATATATTATTTAATATGGGTCTTTAACGAATCAAACAAAAATAGATTTGAATCCCTCCACGTATTTAGGATTACAAGTTTTATAATATAGGATTACAAATTTTCTCAATTGAATTTAGGGAAATTTACATAGACACCCTCTTTCAGAAGGTCTAATTATAGGGATTTATCAGCATTTTTAAAAATTATAACGATACCCCCTTGACTTGACGGTCGTTAGTCAACATCAATGTAGAAATTGAAATGTCTGAAATGCCCCTGTTACTTTTGGTTAAAAAATTAAAGTCAAGAGAATATCTCCATCGAAAAATGACCATAATACCCCCAAGCTAGCCTCCATCTTTCTCACGAACAGTCATCTAATTTGGTGGTTGTTTGATGAAAACTAGGGCTGTCAATTGGGCGGTTTCAATTCAGATCCGATCTGAATCAGGTCCGATTTATTAGGATAATTGTCCGATTAGTGATTTGGTGAAGAAAGAGGAAAAATTGAGAATATGATGCCCATAAAACTGGTTTTCTGTTTTTCAACTTTTTTTTTAAGTTATTATGGTGATATGTCAATTTTGCCCATATATTGTTTTTTAAGGAAAATTTGTGTGGTTAATAATGTGAATGGACGGATTTTCCCTTACTCAGGTGACTTAAATGAGCTGAAAATGATTGAGGGTGCAATCTGAATGAAATAGTGGTTTATAGGGTGCAAAGTGGAATATATTTTTTTATAGGGTGCAAAGTGAAAAATGCTCGTATTTATAGGGTGCAATGTGGGATTAAGCCATTATTATTGCATTAGATTGTGGAGAACATTTTCCATGTGTAAACTGAGGTGGTCGTGGCCGTGGACGATGGAGCTCCGTTCAATGGGCGACGCGATATCAGGTTTTGAGTGAATATTCGCGATTTTTTTTTTGTTCATTTTCTGTTTTTGTTTTGGTTTATGTTCTTTAGGGTTCGTATTTACTACCGATAGCTAAATTAGTTGTGGGTATCTTCAGTTTTATGGATTGTGATTTAGGATTGTACCCATTCCTCCGTTATCGTGAAGCTCAATGTTGATGATGAATTATAATTTTAACACATAATTTATTATCATGTTCCAAATCAACTCAGTAAATTTGCAGTTTCAACCGATAACCAATCGAAAAAAAATTAAGTTGACCAAGGGTAAATTTGAAAAAATACTAAAAAAATTAGATGATGTTATCATTTAACGTATGCCACTAATGCCGTAAAGAGTGTCCTTGTAATATTAATTTGGATGAGGGGGTGTCATTGTAAATTTTTAAGAGCCCGATAAATTCCTATAATTAGACCTTCTGATAGGGGATGCCTATGTAAATTTCTCTTGGATTTAATCTATCGAATATCTAATCGTATAAAAATCATAATACTAAGTTTGAACTAGATTCGAAGTAAAATCCGCCCCATTGACCCATTTGCCTCGGAAAGTTCACTATATTCCAAATAGATAAAGTATAACGACAAATTACAACAAACAAAGATTTGATTGTACTCCCTAGAAAGAAAAAAAAAAAGATTTGATTGTACAAGAAAAGTCACCAATTAAATCAGAATGAGAACAAATCACCTAAATTCAGGGTCATAATCTATATTCAGGGTCGTAATCGAGTTGAATAGTGTCATAAGGCACTTTTCAAGTTTGATTTGAATTTCACCGAGTTTGATATTTAGTGTTTGAGCTTAATGGATTTTTAAGCGAGTAGAGTTCAAATGGACTTTTATCAATGATTTTGAGTCAAATATCGAATAGCTTGATAGTTTATATTATATTATCAATTTTGACCTATAGAGTCGAACTCGAGCTGAACTTTTGTTCAAAAGGTTATTCATAAAGGTTTTGTTTTGAAATTTCTATTTTTAAATGATTTTGATTCATAAATGTTGTATTTAATTTTTTTTGTTATTTTAAAATATTATTTGTCATAAACGTTGGGGATTATATTGATATAAATAGGTTTTTTGTGGGAAACTTAAGTGTAATATTATCATAGTTAACGCACGAAAATGTCCTCACGTGCAAGTCACTTGACATTGGAGGCTCGAAGCCATCATACTTAACCTAAAAATGATAAAAGTGAAATAAATAATGTAAAAACTAACGTAGAAAAAAAAACTTAAAGCGACTCTATGACCTTCTTTGTAATTTACCCTTTTTGGAATAGTTATCATGGAAATAAAATTGAAGATAGACATGGAATTTTGGATAAAAAAATACGAAACTTCCCCACAGTTTAATTTTTGCTCTTTTCTTTTTTTGTTAGTATGGTTCCTAAACAATACACTCTTTTTTCTTAAGTAAAATTACTTTTTCTCAAAAATACTATCTCGCGGTTTGACATTACTAAGACGACTAGTTTTATGGACCGTGCTGAAAACCAATGGAACAAGTAAGAGGAAAAATCAAGTAGGTTTCATGATTGGGACACAAAATTGGTTCTCGTTTTATTTTTTATCACTAAAATTCATTATTTTATTCAATAACAAAATATGATATAATATGCACTAAATTGGGAACACGTTTAACTTATTATATATTTCGACCAAAAAGAGGCATACAAAAAATCGCTGAAAGATTATACAACATATAATAAAAGAGAAAAGAGAGAATTGCATTTGTGGTACTAAATTATATGTCGATTCTCACTTGTGATATCATAAAAATTGAGGCCTATAATTTATGAAATCGAATCACTTTTGGTACCATGGTTAAAATGAACGTTAACTGATGACGTGTGTTGGATGAAGATGAAGATCAGATGTTAAGTAATTTAAAGTTTAAAGGGAGGTTTTGATGATTTTCAAAACATCTTAACCAGCTAAGTTAGGAAAGCTTAGTGAAAATCCTTACAAGAAGTTTGATTGAAGATAAAGATATATCAGTCAAGTCAAAATTCAACATGGTCCAGAAAACTACTGATTTGATGTTGAAGGACGAAATCAGATTGGCGAAGATAAACCCGACTCAAATCAGATTAGTTCAAGTTGGGATCAACTCGGTTCATCATCAGACTAGTTACTCATCGGCTAAGTGAAGATGGTCAGGAAGTTTCTCCAGCTGTAATAAATGCACTTGAAGTAATAAATGCTGAAGACGAAGGGTATTGATGACAAATGATTGAAGGAAAACCTCGTATCAGCTTGGTGCATTAAATGCTGCCTGACAGAAAGTACTGTTGACAGTACTGTCGCAGTGCAGAGAGCCGTTTGTAGAAATTAAGGACCAGTACCCGAGGAATTTGAATCTTGTCTTTCTTCAACGAACATTTTTCAAACACATAGTATAAATAGTTCGTGAGACTGAAGAAGAAGAGAACAACATAAACTCTCAGAAAATTTTCGAAGCAAAATCTCTAAGTCTCAAGAACAGCTCACTCATCAGCTTAGTCATTTGTTGACAAAAGCCGAAGTTGAAGATAAAATATAAACATTTTTCTGAGTGAAGAACTGTGTAAGGAGTGTTGTGCGAAGTGTAGATCCATCTTAGTAAGTGATCTAGCTTCAGATGATAGGTTTTCTTTGTGATCTCCTATTGTGAGCTTACGGCCAAATTCATTTGTTGTTTTGGCGTAAGTAATGTATATTGTAAAATGTGTGTTTATAGTATAACCCAAGATCTAAGTGACTTGGAAGAGTGGACTAAAGGATTTCTATCCATATAACCACTATAAAAATTTCTTGTGTTTTTAAGTTGCATTTTTCCTTGCATATTTTCAAATTGCATAAAAACACTTTGTCAAAATTGTTGAAAGATTCTTTAAAAGGAGTTTGATAAAAGTGGAGATTAATCTTCCAAAAGACCAAAAGTTTACTTGTGAAAAACACTTATACAAATTAAACTAAGTTTGCTGAAATCATCTAAGTAGCTATAAGAGAAGTGGTTAATTGTATTGTTCAAAAATTTGTTCACGATCAGCTTAGTCAGCTTACTAACCTTATAAACTTAGTCTGCTAACAGACGACTGAAAAGTTTTTAAGTCAAAAAAATTTTCAGAGGTCTATTCACCCGTCCCCCCTCCCTCTAGACCTCATCTGACCACTTGGGACCAACAATGTGACAGTTAAGTGTTATTGTAAAATTGATTCCATTATTTATGTTAACTGATAATTCTACCCCATAATATTTTAGGTTGTGAAAATAACCTTACATCTTCAAATTTACTAACAATTTTAGTCGATATTGTTGTCCAATTTCAAAATGGTTCGAAACGTTCGGATCAGTTTGGAGAATATACTTATTATATTTACATATTTGTTTAACTAATTTAGTTTTAAAAATAATATTAACAGACTAAATAATACTTTAATATTAATTTGACAAAATATTAAAAATAAAACAATTTTTGTAAAATTTAATATTTATATAATAATTTTAATATAATAAATATTTATTACAAAAATTATATATAATTATAATTTTAAAAATAAAATAAAACAATCCCTAACCCCCCCCCCCCCAACCTACCCAACCCCATAACCTCCCTCCCCAAGCCAAATCCCTGGCCGCCGCGGCCTCGGAATTGGGTTGAGAGAGGGGGTCTACGCCTGGTCTATGAGATTTTCATAGATCTTGTGGTGGTAAATAAGCCACATCATATATTTTGATGATGTCATGCTTTCAAAATGTATGATGTGGCTTATTTATCACCACAAGGTCTATGAAAATCTCTTAGACCAGGTCTATGCAAGAATATTCCGTCTACAGGACGGGGTGGGGTGGGTATAGGTAGGGATGGGTTTAGCTTTTAGCTTTTTAATTATTATTATTTTTGTTAATTATCTATAATATTTTGATAAATATATTAATATTATTATATAAATTTTATATAAAAAAGTATATTTTGTTTTTGTCGAATTTATATTAAAGTATTATTTGATGTGTTTTAATATTATTTATAAAACTAAATTAGTTAAATTTAATAAGTAAAATCTCCTAATTGGTCTGGACGTGTCTTATTCGAACCAATTTTAGAATTCAGCAACAATGTGGATTAAAATTATCAGTTAATATGATGATGTAGGGTTATTTTGACAACCTAATATATGTTATGAGGTAGAATTGTCAGTCAATATAAGTAATGCTATCAATTTTACAATAACACTTAACTGACACGTCATCAGTTAACGTTCATTTTTAATGGTGGTGATCAATTGTTTTTTTCAATGTATATTTCTATGAATTCGATATTAGATATTTTAAAAAAAATTCAGAAACGTCTTAAAATATATTGAACTATTAAGATAAGTTTTTAAATTTCTAAATTTGAGCATTTTCGTATCATTTCTAGATTAGTCTCCTATGAAACAATAAAATGATACGTAATAACAAACAGGTGATTGGCCTAGTGGAAGGGACTAGTCACTACAAAGTAGCGGACTTAGGTTCGAATCCCTGTTGGGAGAGGTATATATATATATATATATATATATATATATATATATAAAGAGAAGCCACTGTCAGTTTATCATTAATCAAAAATTTTATCTTTTCCATTGAAATTTTTTCTTTATTGAATAAAATGAAACGAAAACAAGATGTAATTTCGAAACTATTTATTTGCTTGGAACTCTCTTATTTTCTAAATTTAGTAAATATTTTTTACAATTTTTCCTTATTTTTATGAAATATTTTCGAAAAGTCTAAATTTTTTTCCAATATTTGATTGACAGAAACATATATTCGAAACGAAATTTTGATTCATGGAACTTACACCTTATATACAATTATACGTGATATATGTTATATCTATAACTGATTAAGAAATTAAGAAGACAAGAGAGAAATACATAACTGATTAAGAAATTAAGAAGACAAGAGAGAAATACAATCCATGAACATTGAGAGAAATACACTCTTGATACTAAATTTTAATCCAAAAAATATATTTAATATCAAGCTTTTCGAAAAAAATATTTCATACCATGATTCACAGCCTTTTGACACATTTAATTTCGTAATCAATTTTCGGATGAATTCAACATGTGTTTCTCACGTGCCCGATAAGTTGACAATGGGAGGATAAACATGCACGGGCTTAAAAGACCCGCCATTGTTAACTTAACGAGCACGTGAGCGACAAATGCTGAATTTCATCAAAAAATTGAAGGCAAAAACAAATTTTCCTCGAGGGTGTGAAATCATGGTATGAAAATATGTCTTTTCCAAAAACATGATATCAAATATATTTTTTGAACCAAAATATGGTATCAAAAATATTTTTTCCTTTCATAAAACATTCATGCAAGAGAAGAAGTAAAGGGAATATTTGAAAATAATCGGTTAGTGGGTTTTTTGCACTTTACACCCTCAAAATATAAATATAGCACTATACACCCTTAAAATATGAATAATTCAACACTTTGCGCCCTATTTTTATTTTACTCAAAAAACCTAGAGACAATTATAAGTAATTAATTTTTGGATCTTCGGCACTTTGCACCCTCGAAGCACAAGAAATGAACATCTTGCACCTCGACATGAAATAAGCATTTAGTACCCTCGAATTAAGAAAAAATCATCAACTTGCACCCCAAAAACACGAGAAATAGACACTTTGAACCCCCTAAACATAAAATTAGTACTTACACCTCAGTTTAAGAAAAACTCAACAACTAGTACCCCTTCTTTTTTTTCGCAAAGTTGACCACCGGAGACAAAAAATCTAGGGGCAAAATAGGTAATTCACTTTCTTTTTTCCTTAAATTTGAAAATCCAATAATGAATAGTAGAATACTCATTTCTCTACCCATCTTAATTTTTCTTTTTTTTTTTTGTGATATGATTCAGTGAATTTTATGTATTAACTTTCTTAAACAAATTCGAGTTCTTTTGGGTATTTTGAGGATATTTGAAAAATTGATAATTAAAGAAATATGTTAAAATAGATTTTGCATATGAATATTCTAGTATTCATAATCGTATTGTGTAATTTTAAGAAAAAATGAAGTACCTATTCTGCCCCTAGATTTTTTGTCCTCGGTGCTCAATTTTACCCAAAAAAACGAGGGGTGCTAGTTGTTGAGTTTTTCTTAATTTGCGGGGCTAAGAACTAATTTTGTGTTTAGGGGTTCAAATTGTCCATTTCTCGTGTTTCGAGGGTCAAGTTGCTGAGCTGTTCTTCATTCGAGGGTCCTAAGTGCTTATTCTATATCGGGGGTGCAAAACATCAATTTCTCGTATTTTGAGGGTGCAAAGTGCCAAATAAATTACATATTTTGTCCCTAAATTTTTGAAAAAAATAAAAGAGGATGCAAAGTGCTAGATCTTATATATTTAAGGGGTGAAAAGTAATAATTTATATTTTGAGAGTGCAAATTATCTATTTCTCATGTTCAGAGGGTGCAAAGTACAAAAAACCCTAGGTTAGTCTCTCTCTCCAAATACAGAAAGAAGAAAGAAAATAGGTTGGATGATAGAAGTAAGTTAGGATTATTTCTTCGAAATTATTTTGGAGGAAAGTGAATATTTGATGAGATATCATAATATCATCTAGGGAAATTTACCTAGACATCCCCTGGGTTTAGGCCTAATTACAGGAACTTACCCCGTTGTTTGAAAAATTACCTAGACACCCCCTATGGCAAAACATTATTACAAGAACACCCCTTATGGCGTTAAATTTTGACGGCGGAGGATGACGTCATCATTTTTTTTAATGTTTTTTCAATTTTGCCCTCGGTGTGTATTTGTAATGTATATTATGTTACAGGGGGTGTATTTGTAATATTTAAAATTTGATTGTTGTAGGCTGAAAATTATTGTTGTATGTGTAATGTATTTCCATTTCAATATTAAAACACCCAATAAATACATAAATACCAATCCACCAAGCCAGTAAATGATGAAAAAATACTCAACTATTTTTCAATAAAATGTTCCAGTTTGCATTAGATCAAAATACATAAATACCTGGCCAGTAAATAATGAAAAAATCACTAAGTAAATCGAAAAAACACCAACAAAAGCACCAAATAACAAAAATAAAACCCAAAACCAGCAAATAACAATAAAAAAAACAGCAGAAAACAGCAGGAAAATGCAGCAGGAGAGCAAAAAACCCTTCGGCCCGAACTTGTTCTTCACGGCCCGAAATTGTTCTTCGCGGCCCGAGTTCACCAAACCCAAAATTGACTTGGGGAAACTGCAATTAACACTATCATGAAGAAAAGCCCTAACAAATTCAGTAGAAATCAGTTCGATAACACCCCCAATTCGGAGATCAAAGTGGGCGCATAAACCCTAAATGCCCAATTCGATTTAAATCTTCAATCCCACCTTCAATCGGGCAATTAATCCAAGGAAAGTGACGAAATAAACATAGAGAAGTGAAACACGAAGCAATTTTCTAGAATTAGAGGCTCAAATCCGCGAATCGGGATGAACCCTAGAAGTTGGGGACGAAAAGAAATCACTCACAATTGCAAAAACCAGTCCATAATCTGATGCATATCATAATAAGATGCCATGGATCGATTACACTAAAACACGTACAATAACCCAAACACAATAGCACAGCTCCAATGGAATTCAAACAAAGACAAACGCGTACTAATTAATCAAATCAAAACTCCAGTACAAACCGAACTGTAAACTAATGAATTAAACTGAGCTACACAATTCACCACAATTACAAACAACCGCTACAAAATTACACAAATTAAAGATAGGGATTGCATAGGGTCGAATCAATAGATCAACCGGATGCAATCAATCAAACTCCTGACCTCCATGGATTTGAAATGGAGATGGAGGTAGCTTGATTAGGGGGAAAGTCACGCTGAATTCGTAGACGACAGAGAGGATTTTGGGGGGAGAAGGTACAAACTCATATTCAACATTCTAATCCCTTCTTCACTGCCCATAGCCTCTATTTATTAAATCTGGATTCCCTACCAATTTACTAAAGTGCCCCTGACTTGCTGCAAAATTACGGAAACACCCCTGGTCACTTAAAGTCGCTTCACGCTTTTGTTATTCCCACTTTTAGGCATGCATCAAATCCGCCCCCTTAAAATTGTCCTTGTCCTCAAGGACATGATGGCGGAGAGCCGAGAGAACAGCCGAGTAAATAAGCCAACAGCTGGGTGAATAGCCGACAGCTAAGTGACAGCAAGGTGGCAGCAGAGTGCACCAGCCATCAGCAGAGTACTTTTTCCTTCTTCCAACAGCAAGGTGTATTTTCCATCAGCAAGGTGCCTTTTTCCAACAGCAAGGGACTGGAGTCTTCCTCGGTCTACTGCTCAAATCAGTAAAATGGCAGCAAAGCGGTAGTAGATGGAGATCTTAATAACAAAAACAGCAGAGTGGCGGTAGATGAGTGGTCTTATAGCCAACAGCAGAGTGACAGTAGTTGAGTAGTCTGATGAACAAAAACAGTAGAGTGCTCGACAGACCCTGGCTTCCTCAATCTACTGCTCAAGCATTCTTGGAGGTGGTTCTGGTGGAGGTAATGATAGCTCCGGCCATTCCACTACCAGAGTTTGATCCTCTAACAGCCCATAGAGTTTTTGCAGCGAGTCGACGCCTTTTGATGGCTGATTCCAAATTAAAATGGACATCCATGTTCCACTACTAACATCATCTAAGCATACAACCTTTGGGGCTGTGAACACAACCAAATACCCAATTGTAGCATCTAATGTCCACAACCTATTACTTTCAACATCAGTAGGGTAGGTTACAAAAATCTCATCAAAACTTTCAAGTGCATCCTTCTCAAGCAATTCCTCAAACACTTTCAACTCTACATTTTCAGCCTTACGATCATTGTCTCCTATTCCATTCATTCCCTCCCCTTTAATTTCATTTTTAGATGGTAACTGCTGCACCAAAATGGAATCAGTTTGAATGCCCTGCCCTGTCAAATTCTCATCAAAATCGACAACCTGCTCTTCCACTAACTCCACATTTACGAGTGTTTCACTAACAGTGCACTCATTCCCTTCAAGAGTATCATCCACATCAATTTCGAATACATAAAATATCTTTTTCTTACAACATTTATGCCCTTGATACATGTATTCATCACACAAAAGGCATATTCCTCTATCTCTCTTTTCATTTAATTCATACGAAGAATAAACCGTGTACTGTTTGTGTAATTCGGAGTTACCGGATTCGAAATATACCTGATTATATGGAGTTTCTGCCATGTCGACGAGCTGCTTCGATTCATCCTCATACGCTGACAGTGAAGGTACCTCGATCAAAGTTTTTTCACAATCAAATTTCTGCAGATCAGTAGAAACATGATCCGGTGCGTAATCGGAGGAATTTCCTGGACTGAACCCGTCACCAATCATTTTCTGAGGTGACTTCTTATTGCTGTCAATTATTTCATCAAGCCTCTTCAAAAGCCTACGCAATTTCGCATCAAAATCGTCCGGCGACTTTTCCAATTGAACACGACGGCGCAGCGAGGACTCATGAATCTCTGTTTCTTCAATCTCCTTTTCGATTTTCTGGTGAGCCGCCGAGGATCGACGGCTCTGATACCACTGATGCATATCATAATAAGATGCCATGGATCGATTACACTAAAACACGTACAATAACCCAAACACAATAGCACAGCTCCAATGGAATTCAAACAAAGACAAACGCGTACTAATTAATCAAATCAAAACTCCAGTACAAACCGAACTGTAAACTAATGAATTAAACTGAGCTACACAATTCACCACAATTACAAACAACCGCTACAAAATTACACAAATTAAAGATAGGGATTGCATAGGGTCGAATCAATAGATCAACCGGATGCAATCAATCAAACTCCTGACCTCCATGGATTTGAAATGGAGATGGAGGTAGCTTGATTAGGGGGAAAGTCACGCTGAATTCGTAGACGACAGAGAGGATTTTGGGGGGAGAAGGTACAAACTCATATTCAACATTCTAATCCCTTCTTCACTGCCCATAGCCTCTATTTATTAAATCTGGATTCCCTACCAATTTACTAAAGTGCCCCTGACTTGCTGCAAAATTACGGAAACACCCCTGGTCACTTAAAGTCGCTTCACGCTTTTGTTATTCCCACTTTTAGGCATGCATCATAATCCCGAAAATTGCTCCAGTAGAAAGATGCGCGATGAAGAGGCGAGTCTAACACAACAAGAATTACTAAAATCCGTCCACAAACAAGAGAGAAATCACCATTTTTGTGAGTGGTATTGAAAATAGGCGGGGAGAGAGAAAGTGGTCATGGAGTTTTTTTTTTTTTGTAAATATTAACAACAATTAAGGGCATTTAAGACATTTCACAATTTCCGTTAGCGTTGACTAACGGCCGTTAAGTCAAGGAGGTGTTTTTGTAATATTTCAAACATGAGGGTAATTTCTTGTAATTAGGCCTAAACTTAGGGGGTGTCTAGGTAAATTTCCCTATCATCTACTATTAATAAATCTACGCACTAGTCTCCTTCTCCTACCCACCACGTTGGAAATTTTCAGGGCTCTTTATGATCATAATCAATACCCTGTAATTTATTTTCGATTCAAGAATTTGATTCATCTAGTCCCTCAAAAACCTTAAAATTCCGTTCATAATAATGGAAAATAACAGTACACCCAACTTAACTGCATCCACCTCTAAGAATGTCACTATAAATGGGTCACACAATTTTCAGATCCAAGGATTTTCTATCACAAAGGGTATGGGGGTCGGAAAGTACATATCTTCAGCTACTTTCTTTGTTGGAGGGCACTTGTGGGAAATTCGATTTTACCCTGATGGTTATGAGAAAGTTGATGAAAGTGGTGACATTTATGTTACATGCTATATTGCTCTGGTTAGTAACTCTAAAAACGTAAGGTATTTTTATGAGTTAGCATTGTTAGATCAACATACGAATATATGGTATAGCAGAAGTAGCAATTTCAAGAGGATGTACGAGGCTGGGACATACTCTAGTCAGTCGAAAATGGCTGAGGATCGCAAATTGATGTGGTAGGACATAACATTTTTCTCTGTGAGTGTATATTTTTTGGTATGTGATGTGTGAAGTAATTTTGTATGACTGAGACAGTAATCTATCACATTATTGGTAATAAATCATAATATAACATAGGTTGCATAGTTTTCATAAAGAATGTGTTTCTATATATGAATATAGATGAATTGTTGCTGTGAGTAAACTCCGTGTTTTCGAGCTAATTAGTTTTTTGCAGGGGTTATAACTTCTTCTGCAAAAGAACACAACTGGAAGCATCTCAATTTATAAAAGATGATTGTCTTACTATTCAAGGCACTGTTGGTGTTGTGAAGACATCTATGGACGCCCCTAAAATGGTTGTCCAATTGTCTGACCTTAGACAAAGCTACGAGCGCTTATTGGAAAGCAAGGAGGGAAATGACGTATGTTTTGAAGTTGAGGGGGAAACATTTTATGCACATAAGCTAATCCTTTCAACTCGGTCTCCAGTTTTTAAAGCACAATTTTTTGGTCCATTAAAGGAAGAGAACTCCCCCTGCATTAAAATTAAAGAGATGCATGCTCACGTTTTTAAGGTTCATAGAACCTTGAAAAAAAAAATCCAATATTTTTGTTTTTGTGTTCTTTTTATTTATTTATGGATGTTAATTTGCAGGCCTTGCTTCACTTCATATATTGTGATGTCGTACTCGATGTGGGAGAAGTGGTTGCGGGTCTCAACTCGAAATGGAAAGCCCAATTGATGACACATCATCTTCTAGTTGCGGCAGATCGATATGGAATTCAAACATTGAGGTCACTTTGTGAGTTAAGACTTTACGAAAACATTGCCATTGATACTGTAGCTTCAACTCTAGCTTTAGCAGAGCAGTATGGTTATTTCCAACTCAAATCCAAATGCATTGAGTTTATTGGACTGCCTGAAAATATCAAAGGTAACATTGTTGGTTTGTTTGGATTGATTTTTCTTTGGTTTGAAACAATTTTATAAATGAATATGGTAGTTGTTTTCTACTATATTTGGGTTGGACGAAAATTACTTATATGTTCTCGTTTTCACCTCAAATTTAGTTCGACATAATCGATTTGTTTATTTTTGTAGCCGTAATGCAGACAGATGGATTCAAGGACCTGCAAGAGAGTTACCCTTCTGTTATTGCTGAATTGTTTGAATCCATAGTTCTCCGTTTTGATCCCATACCTTTTTCCAACACCCTTGGATGTGGATGTTTTTCTGCACTTAGGTGGTGTTTGCGAGGGTTTATGTAAAAACATCTTTTTTCAATTTTTTTTTTCAAAATTAATTTTGATGATTGCAAATACAACTTATGCTTGTAGATTTTTCATAGATATAATATGCCATTTTAAGCTATAAGGTGCCTTCTCTTATTATTGGCAATTTCATAGTTTATTATTTAAAAGTTAGATTTGGATATTTATACCAAAAAGTTAGCAATAAGGGCTTCTTGGGTTTTCATATTGGGCCTTAATCCTTTTATTTAGCTGGACTTAGCATTACATGTTGCTCCAACTTAGCATTACAGCTCTTGGGATTCCATACAGCCGAGATGTTATTTACTGATGATTATTTTTCTTGGGCATCTTTGCGTTGTTAAAACGGATTGTATTCGGGTTGGGCAATGACCGGGTCAAATTCGATTACATTTATAACTGATCGATTTGGGACCGACTTGGACATGAAAATCTTAAATCTATTCCATATCCATTACATCTCCGCTTTTCAAAATCTCATCAATATTTTTGCACATCACCGTTAGTAAATTTTCGTTTTGGCACTTTTCTACTATAATTGAAAAGACATGCATTTGCCTGTTTCACTTTCAAATTTCTTTGATTTAAAAAAAAAGTATGTCTATACTAATATGGGACATTATATTTTGACTCTCACTAATACAAGACTCATAAAAAATTGTGCATAAATAATTGTACATTAAGCTTAATAAATTGTACAATGATGTACGAGTGTATGAACCTACCTCTAACCAACCCCTTGAGTATGTACACCACTAATTGACATTTATGTCCTTTCCAAAAAAAAGTTAATTACAATATTATCCCTGTCATTTGTCCCTCAAAATTTTCTTCCTCTTCTCAAATCGATTTCATTCCGGCGACTGATTTCTTTCGTTTTTCAACGGACTTTTGCAAAATTAGTCTCATTCTCTTCGTCTCTTCATCAAGATTACGTTAGTAGTTTCAATTTTTCGTTTCTCTTTGTTTTTCGTTGTTAATTTTCAGATCTATAAAAAATAAAAATAAAAGCTTAGTTTATGATTTCTTCACTTTTTGCTGCGTTTTCTTTCGGATTTCTGTTTCTGGAGATGTTTAAACGCATTGGCCGGCTTCAATTTTGTGTTTTCAGCTCGGAATTGGGGGATTTGAATATTCGGGCCACGAAGAACATTTTCGGGCTGTTGATTTCTTCACGTTTCGCTGCGTTTCATTCCGAGTTTCTATTTTTTGAGCTGTTTAGATGCACTTGCCGGCTTCAATTTTGTATTTCCAGCTCGAAATTAGTGGATTTGAAGATTCGGGCCACGAAGAACATTTTCGGGCTATTGATTAGGCAGGGTATTAATTAATAATAATGGTAATGCTACCCTTTTTTTTCTTTTGGTTCCAGAGAAGAGAAGTAAAAGAGGGTTGGGGGAGGGGAATCCATGTCGTCCAAACACTTCCAGACGAAAGGAGCTTCAGAATAGAATTGAAAAGCAGCAAAGGACCTTTACAACCACACCCAGCTCAATCAAAAACATTTCAAAAAACAGAGCTTAGGAAATACTACTTCTACTATATTTATTTCTATCTATCGGCGGTGGTGGTTTTGGGCTAGGCGGCGGCGGCGGCGAAATTTGCAGCGGCGGCGGCGGTTTTGGGCTAGACAGCGGCAGAGATTTTGGATTTTGGTTAATTTTTTTTTAATAAAAGGGGCATTTTTGGTAATTTATGTATGAACAGTGATCGTACACTTTTGGTGACTCTGAATGACCAAGAGTCATATTAGAGTATCCCGTTGGATTTTGGTTAATTTTTTTTTAATAAAAGGGGCATTTTTGGTAATTTATGTATGAACAGTGATCGTACACTTTTGGTGACTCTGAATGACCAAGAGTCATATTAGAGTATCCCTACTAATATATAAAATTCAAACTTAGAGTTCTTTTAACGAGATTTTCATTATTTCTAATTTTATTTATTTATGTACAAATAAATTACACTAATCAAATCAAAGAAATTTGAATGTAAAACAATAACAATAATTAATATGTTACAAGTCTAGAATGAAAGTAAGATGTACTTAAAGGAATTTATGAAATAAATTGTGCTTTGAAATGTTAATAATCAATAACTTAAATTAATAAAATTTTGTGTACTTAGCTCTCCAAAATTTTAAATTATTGCACTAAACACCCAAAATTATAGTTTTACCCTTTTGAAATCCAACAAAATATTGACCTAGCTGCAAAGTGCATTCTCTTATTAATTTCTAAGGGTCAGTGCCATGTTTTTTCAATCACAGAGAAAAAATGCAATATTTAAAAAAGAGTTGAGTCTCTCGAATCCCTAGTTCGTGTTGACCCCAAACGTTTTTCCAATGATCTTGAATGTGGGTGTTTTTCTTTTGCACTTAAGTGATGTTTGCAATGGCTTATGCAAATTGCTATTTTTTTTATTTTTATTTTTTGTTAAAAAATTCATTTTTTTCGTGTTTGCAGATACAACTTCTGATTTTTTTTTCTATTAAAAGTAAGCTATTTAAAGCTACATTACAGGTGCCTTTTTTCTTATGAAAAGCAATTTCAAGGGTTCATTTCAATAACTCTCTTGTACTGATCTTTCTACCCGCGCGTGTACTATTAAAATTTTCAATTACTCCCCTATCGTTAACTTTTCCGTTAAAAGACAGTTAAAAATAAGCTCTACTTCCCAGCCCTTAATGGTTAATTTCATATGCATCACATATACTTTTATATATATTTATTTGCTCCATGCACCATAGGAATCTTCACAATGTCCAAATTAAACTTTTTCAATATAATTTCATTTAATTAAGCATTTTGCTATTTTTCTTTTTTTACTTAATTTAATTAATTTGTGTTGTTCTTTCACAATTGATCAATTGCGTTTTTTTTTTTTTTTTTTTTTAGCATTTACAAATGTTATAAGTTAGTAATTATTTTATGTGGATCTAATTTCAACATACAACACTAACACTATAATTGCACTCCATCAAATGGTATACAACAAACTTTGGGGGGGAGCTCTTGTTCATACTTCAAACTGCATGCATATGAACATTAACAAACCGAGGGAGAAAATTTATTGGTCCCAAGAATTGGATTGTAAATACAATCACGCCCATTATTGGCTATCTATGGAAATGATTGGAGCACAATCTCCATAAATCCCTATTTCTCGCAAAAAACATGGGAAGTCCATAAAATCCAAAAACAAAACTATGAAGTACATAATATTTGCCATAAAATTAAAAATAACAAATTATGGAATTTTATGTATCCAAGGAAAGAAGGGTCTATTTGTTATCTTTTTAAAGTGCATTTTAGACTTGGAACATCTTTTCCAATTTTATTGTATGATTCAGTAAGTTAAATATTGAAAATTTTTTGGAAATATTTCAAAACATTAGAAAAAATTATGAAGAAAATACTATATTAAAAAAGATAAGAGAGTCTCAAAGCAAACAATAAGTTTCAAAATTACACAATAATAACAATATTCTTGTTTTCATTGATTCAAATAATAGAAAGTTTTGAATGTTTTCGACGTAAACGATGAAAATTCAACCCATGATTTTAGGGCAAGTTTGGTCTAGCAGTGGAAGTAAATTTAGATCTTTATTGTGATTTTTAAAGTGTTTGGCCTAAAAATTACTTTTAGTGTCAGTAGTGATTTTCATGTTGTTTGACCCCTAATGTCATAATAGTTTTTAGATCTTCAGAAGCTAAAAATCAATTTATTTTAGAAGTTATTAAAGTATTATTTTTCTAAAAGCTATTATATAAACAATTACTCCATAATTTTTTTATTATAATTAATTATTGTCAAATTTTATTTTAACAAAATTAATTATTTTATAATTACTTTTCGAAACTCTACGTCAAACTCACCCTAGTGTTTTATGAAAAGTCAAACGTTGAGTTTAAATTGTTTTATGGAAGAAGCTTATTGTACAATATTTTTTTCCCTCAATATTCAAAATTATCTAGGAAAAAGCAAAGTAGACCCCACAATTAATGTTTGTTGACATTTTTACCCCATAATTCTCGGCAATTATGATCCAAATTAAACCTTTAAAAACAATTCTCTAATTGTGTCACTTGTGGACCTATTAACTTCAATATAGGATTTTGGTAGGATAATTTACATTATGCATCTCAAAATTATCACACTTCTGCATTTAATTTTACTCCAAAAAATTAAAAGTAGATCATTAAATATTTGGAACTTAGTTTTCATATTTCAAAATTGTGTCCTTTTCATCATTTTAAAGAAACTCCAAACATTTAATTAGTATATAATGACCTAATTTTTAATTTTTGGGAGTAAAAACTCAAAATATGATCATTCTTAGGTGCATAATGCAAAATGACACCGTCAAAAACTCTCAAATTGAAGTCGAGATGGCCACAGCGGCACAGCCACAACAAGTGATATTATTTATTTTATTTATAAAAACTCAAACTAACTTTTTTAAAATATTTGAAAATCAAGAAGATCTATCTAAACATGTCGAAATCATTACTGAATATATCTTAACAAACAAACCCGGAATCATGATCTTCACTCCCAAATCTTTTGCTACACACTTTTTATAGTTCAATACAAAAGTATACTTTCAAATTTCTCGTTTGGAAAAAATCAGGGCTCTTGATTATCTCCTCCAATGCTCTATAATCCCTTTTCCAATAAAAATACAATATCAGTTCCATTCTCTATCATAAAAGAAATAATCATTGATCATGGCAAGTGTCACTTTTATTCAAGACCCAGAAACACCCAACTTAACTACATCCACCTTTAAAACTATGACCATGAAAGGGTCTCACAATTTTAAAATCCAAAATTTTTCTTTCACAAAGGGTATGGGGGTCGGGAATTACATATCTTCGGATACTTTCTTTGTTGGAGGGCATTTGTGGCAAATCCTATTTTACCCTGATGGGAAGAAAAATGATGGAAGTGGCGACACTTATGTTTCACTATTTATGAAATTGGTTAGCAAGTGTGAAAAAGACGTTCGGGTTTGGTTTGAGTATTTATTGTTGGATCGATATGGGAGTAAATGGTATTCATCTAAAGACGGTAGTTTCGATAGGTTGTCCAAGGATATACGGTGCATGGCCGGCCCGTACACTCTTAATGACGGCAGGCGGAGCATGTAAGCCATATCAAATTTTGTGTGACATTTATTATAAATTTATCTCATAATTAAATTATACGTTTGCGAGTTGATTAAACTTTTGCAGTGGTTATGATGCCTTCTACAAAAGAAATGCACTTGAAGCATCGCAATTTATAAAAGATGATTGTCTCACGGTTCAGTGCACTGTTGTTGTTGTGAATAATACATCTATGGACGGCTCTAAAACTTTTGCCCAGCCACTACCATTGTCTGACCTTGGACAAAGCTACATGAATCTATTGGAAAGCAGGGAGGGAAGTGACGTATCTTTTGAAGTTGAGGGGGAAACATTTTATGCACATAAGATAATCCTTTCAGCAAGGTCTCCCGTGTTTAAAGCAAATTTTTTGGGTCCATTAAAGGAAGAGAACACATGTTGCATTAAAATTGAAGAGATGCATGCTCCTGTTTTCAAGGTTATATATCTTTATATATTAGTTTTTATGTTTTTATTTGTTTATTTATTTATCTTGAAACCATTATGTTTTTCATTCAAAATTGCTTCTTTTTGTCCTAGAGGATTTTACCCTCAACATTTTTGGGCCATAGAGTAGTTTTGGTTTTGAACTTTTGGTCCCAAATTGGTTGGAAAGGGAGAGATAGGACCAAAAGTTTAAATCATTTATGAAAAGTGTGATCAAAGTGCTCTTTTTTATAAAGAGGGACCAAAAGTGATGAGGATCAAATTATGTAAGACTAAAAATGAAAGTTTTCCTCTGTTAAATTACAGAAAATATAACCTAACAAGTAGCGTGTCATTGTTTGGGTTTATAATTCGCAGGCCTTACTTCACTTCATATATTGTGATGTCATATCCGATCTTAACTCAAAAATTATAGACATTATAATGACACAACATCTTCTAGCTGCGGCAGATCGATATGAAATTAAGAGACTTGGGTCACTTTGTGAGTCCAGACTTTGCAAGAACATTGACATTGACACTGTAGCATCAAGTCTAGCTTTAGCAGAACAATATGGATGTTCCCAACTCAAATCGACATGCCTTGAGTTTATTGCACTGCCTAAAAACCTTGAAGGTAATTTGAACTTTCTACCATATTTATGCAAAGCTAAAACATTTGTAGCCTATTTGGATTGATCTTTTTGTTTTCCTACTATATTTGGTTTAACGAAAGACTTAAAAGCTAACTATCACATAAATGCGCTTTGAAGGAACTGCTTTGTTGATTACTTTTCAGCTGTAATGCAAACAGATGGATTCAAGAACTTGAAACAGAACTGTCATGTTGTTATTGACGACTTGCTCAAATTTTATTGTTCGAAAAGCTAGTTTATTGTTCGTTTCTAATGGACTGGGTAATTGAAGATGATACAAATGGAAAGATTATGAGTGTGACGTTAAGAAATATGATTTGTTAAGGTTTTGACAATATTTATTAGTTTATCTAGGAGGTAAATAAACATTATGTAAGATTTTGGTGCTTCAATTTACCAACTGTTGCAATTAATCAAAGATTCACTTTTGATCCCAAGATCTTTTAGGATGTAGATAGAACCGGCTCACTAGTTATCTTAACTAGGCAACTGACTAGGGCCCTTCACTTGGGGCCCCAGTCCATAACCCATGTATACATGTATATTTTAGTGTGTATATATATATATATATATATATATATATACTACAAGAAAAATGGATTTTAGTGACAAAATATTATGTGACATTATCGAAATTGTCACTTTTTGCATACATTTAGTGATAATAATATTAATTTTGTCACAAAAATAATAGTGACAAGTGCAATAGTGACAAAATATATTTTTAAGTTGTCACTAATAGCTATTAGTGACAAGTTTATGAAACTTAAGTTGTCACTATTGACAATTAGTGACCCTCTTTAAGTGACAACCTAGTGACAATAAATATTGTCACTATAATTTAGTGATAACTTTTTAGTTGTCACTTTTGGTATATCACTAAATGTCAATAGTGACAATTTTTTCACATTTCTTGTCACTAGTGTGCCTATATACATCGATTTAGTGACAATATTTAAATTCTTGTCACTTTGTCATTTCCTATTTTGTCACTAAAATCTAAATTTTTTGTAGTGATATATATATATATATATATATGAACATAATGAAAAAAAAAAAAGGGCTTCGCCCAATTTTTACACCAAAATTACGGGCCTACTATGCGGCAGGCTCCCGAGTATCCCACTTGCTCTTTTTTTTTCAATGCAAATAAAACATTGGCTGATTGGCATAAAAAAAAATAAAAAATCCAAGAATTTGGAATTCTAAGAGTCATTCTCCAAGACTCCAATCTCTGTCTCTCTCCTAATCTCCTTCTTCTCGGCTTCTTCAACAATTCAACTCGGCTTCTTCAACAATTCAACTCGAATTGTTTCTTCTTCTCAACTTCTTTAACTTTAATTTTCTAACAGTGTGAATTTCAAGCTTTTATTTTGGATATTCATCTCTTTTTCCCTCTATAAATTAAGGTATGTTTATATTCAAGATTTGTATTTTTTTTAATTTTGTCCTATTACATTCAATTCATTATTCTATGTAGTTTGTATTTTTCACTTTATTTTAAATTTTCAATGGAAATGAATAATGCAATTTGTTCTTATTTTTCAGTTACTGTGTGAGTTATGTACTTATGTGTATAATGATGAATGGTGATGACGATGACATTATGTTTGAGTTTTGATTAAGGACTTAGGGCCCCGATTTTGAACTTCGCCTAGGGTCCCGACAAGTCTAGGGCCGGCCCTATTGTAGATATTTTTCTTTTACTCTAGGTCTATAGATGTTTTGCATTATCCATTATGATGAAACTAAGAGCACGAAATAATACGTGTTATGCGAAATTCGTCTTCGGTTAGTAAATTCCAATTGATTTATGCACCTAAATTTCATTTTGGTCTTAATTCCATTTTGGGTTTTCATTGCCTTCGGAGTAATTCTTAAAATGTTCTTTTGCTGGTGTTCTTTTTGACAGCAGTGTACAACGAGTCTCAGATACGCCAAGCTTTTTTTCAAAACTCCTTTTTTTTTTAAGAAGAAAAATCTCATTTTCTTTATATATTATATCCTTTCACATTGGTTATATATTTGGTCTATTTAATTAAATCTATTTAATTAAGTCTACTTTTTTATTGGAAATGCACATTCTTTCAATCATATTTGAGACTAAAAGTGCATAATAAAGATTGTCCTGTGAGACCAAAAACATATATTAGATATGCTGACTTTATTTTTTGGATATTATAAAATGTGATCAGTAGATTAATCTTCCATTCACAAATGGGACAATTCACATTATCAATATTATAGAATAATTATGACACTGAATTATTGCGGAAATATATTTAATGATTTGGATAAATTTTGGTTTTTTTTTTCTTCGTTAAATTTTGCTATCCGAAATACTTCCTATGTCCCAAATTATTTGTCATTTTACATATTTTCGCACATATTAAGGTACCTACCAAATAACCTTAGTTTTAGAAAAAAATAATTATATATCTAAAATACTCTTATTCTTTATTTATCTCACCATTAACTATTTACACGTTAGTCAAGTTTGACACTCTCTCTTTTAGTTTTTATCTTACATATTTCAAATATATAATTAATAGTGTATTAAAATTCTAAAGTGACAAATAATTTGAGATAATTTTTTCTCTCTAAAACGACATATAATTTAAGACAAATGGAGTAGTTACAAGACTTGAACTTATAGTCAATAGTAAAATATATAAATTGTATTGACATTGCCAAATTTATAACAAAAACCAGCATATCAAAAAATTACTAAAAGATTATACAATCTATCATAAAATAATCATAAGTTTAACATGTTTATTATTAAAAATATGAAAATTTATATATTTGATTAAAATTTTGTTTTCAATGCATTTTACTAATTTTCAATCAATATTATATATTTTTGAAAATTTCAATGTATTAGTAAAATTGTACTACATTTGAAGAAGATGATTTCAAATAAGTCTCCCAATTCCAAAACCGTATTTCGATAAACCAGGGCTCTTCCACTATTTAATCTTGCTCCCAATCAAAATACAAGTCAATTCAATCTAGTACCTCAAAAATCTTAAAATTCCGTTCATAATCCATGACCCAAAAAACACCTTACTTAGCTGCAACAACCTCTACAACTCTAATGTCAACCGTGTCTCAGAAATTTGAAATCCATGGGTTTTCTTCCACAAAGGGTATGGGGGTCGGGAAATTCATATGTTCAGATACTTTCTTTGTTGGAGGGCATTGTTGGAAAATCAAAATTTACCCTAATGGAAATATAAAGGATGAAAGTGGCGACACATATGTTTCAGTCTTTATAAAATTGGTGTCCAAATGTAAAGAAGACGCAAGGGTTTGGTTTACTTATTCATTGTTGGATCAAAGTGGGGATAAATGGTATAAATCCAATGGTGTTTTCAAGAAGATCCTGAAGGATGGGCAGGGCAAATCTGGGCCCCACATTTTTATAGCCAACAAACAATACTCCTTGTACGGTACTATAAATAAACCTATTATTATTATTATTTTTTTTTTTGTGTATGTATGTATGTATGTGTGTCTATTCTGCATTTTATTTTCGGGTTGCTTTGTTGGAGATTTTTAAAAATTTCTTAAATTTTTTCTACAAAATGAACTGAGCATTTGTTTGAAGAAATACATGTGGGATTCTTAGTAGCTTTATAAGATTAGTAGCCATACTCCATTGAAAATTAACTTCTTCAGCATGGGTTTTAATTAGAAGGAGTTGTATTTTTCATACTAAATATTTATATACTTTATATATCTGGTACCAAATCTTTGAAAAATACACATTTAATATCAGAATTGAAGAACTTTTCTCACACATTTAATATAAAAGATGATTGTCTCACTATTCAATGCACTGTTGTTATTGATAAGAAATCTATGGACTGTCCCAAAACATTTGCTCAGCCACTACCAATGTCTGACCTCGGACAAAGTTACGGGCATCTATTGGAAAGCAGGGATGGCAGCGACATATTTTTTGAAGTTGAGGGGGAAACTTTTTATGCACATAAGCTAATCCTTTCAACAAGGTCTCCAGTTTTTAAAGCACAGTTTTTCGATCACACCCGTGGCATTAAAATTGAAAAGATGCAAGCTCCTGTTTTCAAGGTTCATAAATCTCTATGTAATCTTCTATTGATGTGAAACCACTACGTTCCCTTAGTGCAAAATTACATTTATACCCTCACAGGATTTTACCCGTTCATAAAATTGTCTCAAATTATCTAAGTTTCGCAGGTTTGGTGCCAAATTTAATACAGAGATATTGTTAGCACCAAAAGTAGAAAACATTTTAAAAATTTGCGACCAAATTTCAGTTTTATGAAAAACAGGACCTCAAGTGAGGAGGTTATAGTTTTATAAGACTTAAAATGCAATTTTGCCTTTTGTTTTTTTGTTAATTACTGACAAAATAGACTAAATTTTTGCAAGTTATATGTTTCCACATAGAGTTCCTGAACATCATGTTGTGTGTTCTTATTTGGGTGGGTAATTCACAGGCCTTACTTCACTTCATATATTGTGATGTCATACCCGATCTCGACTCAAAATGTGGAGCAACTATAATGACACAACATCTTCTAGCTGCAGCAGATCGATATGGAATTGATAAATTGAAGTCACTTTGTGAGGCAAGACTTAGAAAAAATGCTGCCATTGACACTGTACAATTGAAAATGAAATGCGATGATTTTATTTTAAAGCCTGAAAATACTAAAGGTAACATATTTTTTCTACTTGTTCTACTAATTTCGATTTTGTTCAGATTGATTTTTGTTTGGTTTCAAATAATCTTAGTGGTCAAAGATACTAAATTGGTTTCTTTTCCTTTTAACTATTGCTATAAGATGCAGCTCATGGAAAACTGTTTGTTTTTGCAGCTGTAAGGCAGACGGATGGATTCAAGAACTTGAAAAAGAGTTGTCCTTCTGTTATTGCTGAGTTTCTTCAATCCCTAGTTCGTGTTACCACCAAAAAAATTTCGAAGAAACTTGGACATGGATGCTTTTCTTCTTAGTGGTGTTTGCAATAGCTTATTCAAACTTCTATTTTATTTTTAGCGTGTTTGCAATTACTTACCTTTTTTTAGTTTTTATTTTATTTTTAAATAAGCTATTTAAAGCTATATTTTGCAAATTTTTCAAGTAAATGACGTTAAAGCTAGAGTTGAAGCTACAGTGTTATCGGCAATAATTTCACAAAGTTTTGCCTCACAAAGTGACCTTAGACTCTTAATTCTGTACCGATCTGATGCATAGAATTATAGATGATGTTGTTTTATTATAGTAACTACATAAACAAGTTAAGTGGAGTTCCAAATGACATCTCAATACATGAAGTGAATAAGCCCTGCAAACTACGAAGTACCACCCAAACATGAACACACACCAAGATTTACAGGGACTCTTCGAGTAAACATATTGTCAACATATAGGATATCTTGTCCATATTAACCCGAAAAATGGTAAAATTGCATTTTTAGTTCTATAAAATTGGATCCTCATCATTTTCGATCCTTTATTCATAATACTACAATTTGGTTTTAATTTTTAAAGGGAATTTTGCACATCACCTTATGAGGGGAGGTTGCCGGCTGTGCTCGATTGGAGATGGCAAAGGGCAATAGGGTGGGCAATTTGGGCAGGGCGGGCAGGGGGCTGGGGCAGGCAGGAGGGCAACCGGGCTGTCGAGCATTGACCGCCCGCTTGCCGGCTGGCATACGCAGTGGATCTTTTCTTTTTTTCAAAATTTTTTTTAGTTTATGCTTAATTAGACCCGTTAATTTCATAACTCAATATTACTTCTTCATCAATTTGCTTTAATTTGGTGAGATTTGAGTTAATTTGGTGGTATTTAAAATTGGGGTGAAAATCTCCCTAAACTAGGGTGGGGAAGATGAGTAATTTACACATTCAGCCCCCAGGTTCTGTCCCTGGTCAAAGTAACCCACAAACTTTCAGTTTTATTGAAAAATTGACTTAATTTATAAGACTTAATTTAAATTTATGAATTTAAAAAAACGTAATTTAAAAATACATTTTATTTAATACACAAAAAAATTATGATAACGAAAAATAACAACCCATAGTTTATGAAAATTTTATAGACCAGGTTTATGTAAAAAAATTCCACTGTTATAACTCAAACTGCAATGGTTTTTTTTCCTTAAAGATATTTAACATATATTACAAACAACACTAATAACCTCTAAAAATAAAATTGGAATATTTTAGGGGTAAAAGGCATATTGTAAGATGATAACAAATTGAATTAATAGATGTTAATTCCTCTTCGGTTGGAGATGAGTTTTTTAGGTGGGTCGAAAAGGCATGAGGGCAAGGCAATTGGGCAATTAGGCAACCAATTGGGCAATTGGGCAATGACTTCGGTTGGAGATGGCCTGAGAGTTGTTAAGCTTGCCCCCTAAAAGTTGATAAATTAGTGCATTGTGCACCCTGATCCTTTTTCCAGTAAATTCCAAAGAGTAGAAGTTTCAATTAAATGAAATAACTGAAATTTTTTGGAGGTTTAGTGCACAATTTTGATATACCAAGATGTGACTTTAAGATCTTTAAGATCTGCAATCATTTTAAAAAATGAATCATATGAACCTAAAAATATATTTCTTTTTTATTTTTTCATGGGAAATTCTCGAAGAAGGTTGGCCTTGTCTGACTTCCCCAAAGGTTAATCACTTTGAGAGTGAAATGTGTCCAATTAAGGGTGAGTTTGGCCTAACGATTCGAAAAGCAATTATAGGAGAATTGATTTTACTAAAATTGATATTGGTAATAATTGATTATAATAAAAATTAATTATAGAATAATTACTTTTGTATAATAGCTTTTGCAAAAGTAACACTTTAGCAGCTTCTAAAATAAGTTGATTTTTTGCTTCTCGATATCCCAAAAATGATTATGATCTTGGGGGCCAAATACCATGAAAATCACGATTGAGCAAAAGTAATTTTTATAATCTGGGCCAAACACTTATAGAGATCTAAAAGTGATTATAAGAGCTTCAACCGCTAGGCCAAACTCACCCTTATAACTGCAATACAAGATATATGAGAAATGAAGTTATGATCAATTCACCCTCCGTTCAANTTTTAAATTTCCAATCTTCTTCTTCAATACTCTCCCTCTCCCAACATTTGGCAAAACACAAAAGATATGTAAAGTCTAAAAGTACTTTTATTTATTTATTTTATTTTTCATAAAAAAAAGTGAAATAAGATGAATTATCGAATCCATAAAATGTATTTTCTCATTGAAGTATTTATTAATTCAAACACTTTTACGGTTGTCATCAAACACATAACCACCGAACGCGATTTTGAATTCCGTTATTATCGAGTTTAAGATTACCTTAAATATAAAAAACAAAGTAATTGGATTAGGTTCCCTAAACTATTAACTGAATTTCGAAAAAATTGATTTTATGCTATGTTATGCTTCCTTGTATTAAAATCGGAAAAGTTTTTTCTCTATTTCTTCAAAATTAAACATCGAAAAGTCTTCATTTTTTAATCAATGGAAACAAAAATGCGGTATAATTTCAAAACCATTTTTTTAAACTTTGTTATTTTTCATAATTTAGTAACCTTTTTTTTTCTTTCCTAGTGTTTTCGAAATATTTCTGAAAAATCTTGAAAAGTTTCTAATATTTAATTGACTGAAAAATATACTAAAAACGAAATTTTGACCAATGATCAAAACACATGTTTTATTAATTATTGTTTCGGAAATTAAAAAAAAATGGTAAAACTAAAAAATCCCGGTATTGAGTTTGGTTTTTTTGGTAAACCGGATTTGCCAAAATTCCGGATTTGGTAATCAGTACGCAACGAACCTTGATCGAGTATCGATTCGGCATTATCCGATCCCAATAGAAAAGGCAAATAATTCGTGATTATTAGAATCAAACCAGCATACACTATTCTCATATTAAGGAGTAATTTTCCGCAAAACAATATGACTTGTGCTTCAAGCGTTCAACTATAACTGCTCTTCAGAATTTTTGAAGGAAAGCGACAATAGTACCCTTATTAGTTATTTCTCTTTTGAAATCTCATTTTGCAATAAGTGTAATTAAATTGTACCTTATTTGTATTTTACTTTTGAAATTTTAAAAATTGGTTACACTCCACTTTAATTAGTGGGGTCGTCTGGTAAGGTGTATAGAATTAAGGTGAATTAGATCGGAGTCGAATTGAAATTTACATTAATAAAAATTCGTTTCATAGATTTGATTGAGTCATATTGTATTAAAGCAATCAATTGGAAATATGTTTTCGAAGTCGAATTGAAGTTTATATTAAAAATTCGTTTCATAGATTTGATTGAGTCATATTGTATTAAAGCAATCAATCGCAAATATGTTTGGTTGAGCCGTTGAGGTATAAGTTTAGACATATACTAATATATTTTTACTACTTAATTGAACATATTATGTTAGTTAAGATATATCAATTCATCGAAGCAATTTGTATAATACGTATAAAGTATGAGCTGATCAATATTTATTCAATATTTTATTTCGAATACCTCCATATTAATTGTAAATTGATATAAATTTTAGTTTGTGATTTATTTATGTTGAATGTGTTCCATTTTCAGAGATTTATGAAGATTTTATGATATGTTAAAATAGTTAATATGTAAATTTGCGGTTATAAGTAACATTTTACCGAATTTATATTCACCCGGATTAACTAATCCAACCATGCATTAATTATAATATAGTCTCAATACCGGATCGTAAGAATTTAATTCATTTGACTCGATATTAGAACAATACCACCAAACGTGGTATTAACTCATATTAACACATGTAATACGATCTAATACCCCCTGTTAAGTCCTACCAAACGGCCCTTAATAAATTGCAATAACCCCATATTATTTAGAAATTTGTCAATATTCCCATGTTTGCTTAAAAAAATGGTCACAACCCCCTTGATAATTTAAAAATTGGTAATAATCATCTTGTTTACTTGCAATAATTAGGACCATTGTAGTTTTTTTTCATACCTAGGGTGAGTTTGGCTTAGCGATTCAAAAAATATTTATAGGAAAATTAATTTTATTAAAATTGATTTTGATAATAATTGATTATTATAAAAATTAATTATTGAATAATTGATTTTGTATAATAGCTTTTGTAAAATTGATATACATAAAAATTATGAAGGAAAGTGAATATTTAATGATATTAGATTAGTATGGCAGAAGGAAGGAGAATTATTGAAATTTTATTGTTTAAAAATATTACAAACATTATAAATAATCTTTAGGGATAAAGTTGAAAATTTTCAGAGACGATGGGTCAATTATAAAATTGTAACAAATTGCATGAGAATTTTCCTGATATTCAATATATACGTAAGGAAAATTGAAATATTCATAATTTACATGTGGTAGATCCGCTGAAAGTGGGAGGAAAGTGGTATTAGATTAGTATGACAGAGGAAGTAGAATATTAGGAGGATTCTATTACGAAATTATTTCCCCGAAAAAGTGAAGATTTGATAATATTTAATAGACCAAACTCCAAATTTACACGCACTTCTCACTCCCCTTTCTCAAAAAAAAAAAAAACAATTTCCCAATTTAAAAACCATATTTGTAAGGGAAAAAGAAAAGAAAAAACAGGGCTCCTCATGATCCAATACCCTGTAATATTTCTTCCCAATCAAAATTATAAATCAATTGCAAAGCGAACAGTATTCTTCTAGATACCATTGTGTACGAATTTCATTAGAGAAAAATCATAATGGGGAGTGCTGTTTTTATTAGAGACCCAAAAACACCTAACTCGCCTAGACCCATCTCTAAATCTGTTGCTGAAAAAGTGTCTCACACTTTAGAAATCCAAGGGTTTTCTTCCACAAAGGGTATGCCAGTCGGGAAGTTCATATCTTCGAATACTTTCTCGGTTGGAGGGCACCGTTGGAAAATTCAATTTTACCCCAATAGGAAATATTTTGATAAAAGTGGTTATGAAGTATATGTTTCATTCCATATTGCACTGGTTAGCAAGTGTGAAGAAGGAGTAGAGGCTTACATTGAGTATGTACTATTGGATAAAAATGGGAATAAGTGGCATAAGCTGAAGGATGGAAACTTCGTCATTGGGCCATACATGGGTGGGCCAAACATGGTTAAGTCCACTAGGTAGGTCATTTCATTTGTCACACGGTGTTGTATGTGTGTATTTGTATTTGTTCATGAGGATTTGTGTGTCTAGCTATATATTAAAATTCAGGTTTATTAGCTGATTAAATTTTTGCAGGGGTATTAAAAAATTCTACAAAAGAACTGAACTGGAAGCATCGCGATTTATAATTAATGATTGTCTCACTATTCAATGTACTATTGGAGTCTTGAAGACATCTTCGGATGTTCCTAAAACGTTTGCCCAGTCGCTACCATTGTCTGACCTCGGACAAAGCTATGCGCATTTATTGGAAAGCAAGGAGGGAAGTGACGTATCTTTTGAAGTTGAGGGGGAAATGTTTTATGCACATAAGCTAATCCTTTCAACTCGTTCTCCAGTTTTTAAAGCACGGTTTTTTGGTTCATTAAAGAAAAAGAACACCCGCTGCATTAAAATTAAAGAGATGCAAGCTCCTGTTTTTAAGGTTCATAAATCTCTATATTCTTTTATTTTGTTTTTATTTATCGTGAAACCACTATGTTTTCCTTGTGCAAAATTCATTTTTAGTCCCACATATTTGAGTTTGACCCTCAACAGTTCTTGTCCATACAATTGTCTTAGTTCTGAAAATTATGTGCACATGTGGATAATATGGGAGCGACAGCACCAAAAGTACAAAATATTTTTTTTAAATTGAGACCAAACTCCTCTTTCATGGAGAGAGGAGCAAAACTTATGAGGAGCCAGATATCTAAGACTAAAAATAAAATTTTGCATTTTCCTCGATTAAATTACAGAAAATATCGCATACCAAGTTATTTGTTTCCTCACAAAGTTCCTGAAAAAATTTTGGTATCTTCTTATTTGGGTGGTAATTCACAGGCCTTACTTCACTTCATATATTGTGATGTCATACCCGATCTCGACTCAAAATGTGGAGCTACTATAATGACACAACAACTTCTAGCTGCAGCAAATCGGTACAGAATTGAGAGACTGAGGTCACTTTGTGAGGCGAGACTTAAATCGACGTGCCTTGAGTTTATTGGACTGCCTGAAAATATCAAAGGTAATTTTAACTCTCTACATCATTTCTGCAAAGCTGAAATATTGGTGGCCTGTTGGTGCAATCATACCTTCTCTGATTGGCTTTTTTGAAAGAACTGTCGTGTTGTTTACTTTTCAGCTATAATGCAAACAGATGGATTCAAGAACTCAAAAGAGAAATGTTATGCTGTCATAGACGATTTGCTCAATTCTATAGCTAATGGACAGCGTATTCAAGAAGTTGATAAAGAATCGTTCTCTTGTTATAGAGGAGTTGCTCATATCTATAGCTCGGCTAAGAGATTACTCTTCCGTCTCTTTAGGACCGTGTAATAGAAGGTGATGCCATAGGACGTTTTAAAGTTTAGACAATATTTATTAGTTTATCTAGATCTATAAGACATTTGCTCTTCAATTTACGAACTGTGGCAATCTAAGATTCGCTTTTGGTCCCAACATTGTTTCGCATTGTCCATTGGGATGAAACTAACAGCACGAAAACTATGTGTCTTTCGAATTTTGCTACTTTTCTTTTTCCACGTCAATTTTATTGCCTTAAAGAACACCACATGTGTAAGTTGGCCCTATACTAATTTGTAAACTTAGAGTTTACAGCATGATTTTACAAATAAAGGCAGCAGAAAAATTGATACAATGAAAGGTTACTGCTACATGTCCTACTTGAATTCATGAATTCCAATCCATTAAAAAATCTCACTTAATAAATTACACAAGTGAATGTATTACTTCTACAATTCTAGTTTCTTTTCTGCAAATCTTCAACTTCAGTCTGCACCATTAACTGTAATCGATCATACATGGTGACCTTAAGTCGTTTTTCTCAATTCTTTCAGCAAAGATACCCATAGAGAGTAGAGTCGAAATCTTTCAAACGTAAATTGAATTTGCAATTGACCAACTAATCTTAGTCGAGCTCAATCACGAGCCATCAACATGATATATTGTGAAGTTAGTACCATTGGAATTGATTTGGTTATTCCTTAAAGAACCCAATTTTGAATTTCGGTATTATCGAGTTTTTGTTAAGAATTTACCAGCTTACGCTCATATATAAAAAACAAACCAATCCGATCCGATATCCTAAAGCATAGTATGAACAGATTTTTAAACTGTTTGCTATACTTTGCTTTGGAAATCTCCGAAACACGATTTGGAAAAAGGAAAGAAAAGCTAAAAGAAAACCGGATAACCCAAACTTTTTTTTGGTGTACTGATCTTTAGGGAAAACTTGTACTAAACTTGAAATCCTGATTTGGTAATCAGTGCGTATTGAACCTTCGATACCGGTTCTGCATTGGATGAATTTTCGAAATATTTAGTTTAACGAAACATACACTTGAAAAATAATTTTAATTCATGGAATTAACTCAATACTGAAATTGTTCAACATTACTCATTTTTTAAACATATTTTTCCAGTGTTTTGAAAACCTGACCGGACCGGTCCGTTAGCCCGGTTCAACCGCTAACCGATCCCAATCCGGTTCGATTTACCTCTAAAAATCAGTCCTCAAATTAATCAGTGTGAACTGGTAAAACTAGTGAACCAGTGGTTCACTTAATTTTTTTTTTAATTTAGAGATTTTTTGTTATTATTATTTATTTGATCTCTTGTTTAATATTTAATAGGATTACATTTATATATTTTATAATTTCGCACGTGAGGGGTGATTTCTTGGTTTCGTCCAGTCATTAATAACTTGATTATTTTAATTAGAATAACATTAATTATTTTAGTGTTCTAACAATCAATGTAATATTACATTTTTTTTTTACATAAAGAAGTACATAGCCATTTTTCTAATCATTGTCAATAAAATTATTTTTTGTATGAAATTATGCAAATCAGTTATTATATAAACATCAACTTATAACAATAGAATCCAAATGAACAATCCAAAACTTTGAAAATGAGATGAACTTTTAATTTTTTTCTTGTTTTGAATGTATATATCTTTGAGGGATATTTGAGATTTATATTTTTGACATTGATCTTAATGTTTAAGATATTATGATTATTCGCATGAAACAAAAAAAAATTATATTGACAAAGAATGATAATTTTTTGAATTATAATTATATTTTAGATAATCTAAATATATATATATATATATATATATATATATATATATATATATATATATATATATATATATATATATATATATATATATATATATATATATATATATAAATATTACATAATAATAAAGTCACACCAGTTATACCGATCGAACCAGTGATCGACCCGATCTAACCAGTACCAGCAAAGTTTCCGATCCGATTTTAAAAACACTGCATTTTTCAGAAAAAATCTTTTAGAGAAAACATAAACAACAGGAAAGTAAATCTAACTATTTAAGTTAATACAATAACCATAAACTTTCCTTAATTTTTGTTTTTCAATTCACAAATCATATTCTTATATCTCAAATTCTGTCGAATCCGTCCGAATTCATGATATAATCCAAACCAACATTAGTGATTTTTTCGTCAAGCCACGTTGTACAAATCAACATCAGTTTTACTTGATTTTCACCTTAAATTGTATTTATAAACGCAAAAATAGGATGGTAAATAAAATCATAGAAACACATAATCTTAAACCTCCTCATAAATCTACAAAAGTTCAATCTAATTAAAATCATCTTCCAAAATGAGATACGAAGGAGGATTTTAGAAGGATTCTCGTCCGAAATTATTTCCCCCAAAAGAAATATAACATATCATACCACTGGTTTCTCCAAAAGAAAAAAAAAAAAACCCAATTTCCAAAACCCTATTTAGGAGAAAAACAGGGCTCATAATCCAATACCCTGTAATTTTTCTTCCCATATCAAAATTATAAACCAGATCAATTCACCCCAATTGCAGCGCGAACCATATTTTTCTTGTTGAATTATATTGTTCACCATTGTTTGTGAACTTCATTAAAGAAAAATCATAACGGATAGTGCTGTTTTTATAAGAGACCCAGAAACACCTAACTCGACTAGATCCATCTACAAGACTTTCACTATAAATGGGTCTCACACTTTAGAAATCCATGGGTTTTCTACCACAAAGAGTATGCGAGTCGGGAAGTACATATCTTCGGATACTTTCTGTGCTGGAGGGCACTCTTGGAAAATTCAATTTTACCCAAATGGGAAGAATGTGGAGAAAAATGGTGGTGACATTTATGTTTCATTCAATATCGTACTTGTTAGCAAGTGTGAAGAAGATATAGAGGCTTGCTTTGAGAATGTATTGTTAGATCAAAATGGGGATAAGTGGCGTAGGCAGAGTGATGCAAAATTCACCATTGGGTCTCTAATGAGCTCGCCATTCACGCTGAATAACAGCTCTACGGTGTGGTATGTGGCGTGCATATTTAGTATACATGTTGTTGGTTATAGCGTTCATGATGATATATGTTTCTATATATTGACAGTTTGCTGTGAATATAATCTATGTTTGTGAGATAATTAATTTTTTTGCAGTGGTTATGAGAGGTTCTACAAAAGAACTGAACTTGAAGCATCACAGTTTATAAATGATGATTGTCTCTCTATTCAATGCACTGTTGCTGTTATGAAGACATCTATGTACGTTCCTAAAACGTTTGTCCAACCACTACCATTGTCTGATCTCGGACAAAGCTACGGGCAGCTATTGGAAAGCGGGGAGGGAAGCGACGTATCTTTTGAAGTTGAGGGGGAAATATTTTATGCACATAAACCTCAACATTTTGATGAAATCAAAAGTGATAGATGACCAATTATGTAAGACTAAAAGTGAAATTTTTTTGCATTTTCCTCGGTTATATTGCAGAAAATATATCCTAGTAAGTTATTTGTTTCCTCACGTGTTGTGTTATTGTTTGGGTTGGTAATTTGCAGGCCTTACTTTATTTCATATATTGTGATGTCATACCTGATCATAGCTCAAAATCTGTAAACATTATAATGACACAACATCTTCTAGCTGCGGCAGATCGATATGGAATTGAGAGACTTAGGTTACTTTGTGAGTCGAGACTTTGCGAAAACATTGCCATTAACACTATGGCATCAAGTCTAGCTTTAGCAGAGCAACATGGTTGTTTCTGACTCAAATCGACGTGCCTTGAGTTTATTGGATTGCCTAAAAATCTTGAAGGTAATTTTATCTAACTACACACCATTTGTGCAAAGCTGAAACATTTGTAGTCTGTATGGATTGATTTTTGTGTGGTTTCCTACGATATTTGGTTGAACGAAAGACTAAAAAAGCTAGTATTTTTCTTATCTATGTACTAAGCAGCACACAAATGCGCTTTGAAAGAACTGATTTGTTGTTTATTTTTTAGCTGTAATGCAAACAGATGGATTCAAGAATTTGAAAGAGAATTGCCATGCTGCTATTGACGACTTGCTCAAATCTGTAGCTTGGTTAATAGATTATATATTCGTTCGTTTCTAATGGAGTGTAATAGAAGATGATGCCAATGGAAAGCTTGTGACGTGAGGAATAGGACTTGTTATGGTTTAGACAATATTTATTAGTTTATCTAGGAGGTAAATATACATGATCTAAGACTTTTGTGCTTCAATTTACCAATTGTTGCAATCAAAGATTCATTTTTTTATCCCAACATCTTTTTGGATGTGTGTATTTTTCTTTTACTATATTGATGTTTTGCATTGTCCATTGGGATGTATCTAAGAACATGAAAATGATAAGTGTTTATGCGAAATTTGTTCATTTTCTTGTACTGCTTTAATTTTATTACCTTAAAAGAACACCACATTAATTTACAAATAAAAACAGAAGAAAAATCAAGATAATGGAAGGTTATTGCTACATGTACTTGAGCTCATAAATTCCAATCCAGTAGCTTCATAAATCATAATTGTGATGTCTGTTTAGGTAGCTGATAAAGTTTCTGCAATTGCAAAAAAAAAAATCCCAATAATCAGGTGTTATGCTTATACATTTGGTGTGTAAATTCCAATTGTTTGAATAAGTGATAAAACACTAAATTCCATTTTGGTTTTTCGATGCCTTGGGAGTCATTCTTAAAATGTTTTTTTTGACGGCAGGGTAACAAGTCTCAGATACGCCGAGCTTGTCTCTATAATATTCATAATTTTCATTTTATCTCCATTCGAAAAAAAGCAGTTTACCCTCTTATAATTTCATAAATGTTTCATACTGTCTCCCTGACATTTTTATATATAGCACTTTATCTCTTTATATTATGAAATGTGGCAATTACCTCATGTGTTATGATAAATGTGGCAATTTATCCCCCTATATATGTTACACCACTTTTCATGCCTACTTTCATTTTCAGCAAGTGAGTTACATTCTCCAGCTCAAGGGGTAAAAGTTCACCTAGAAGGGTAAATTGCTCTTTCTCAGATCACATAGAAGTAAATTAAATATTATGAATATAACATGGGGAGTAAATTGCCATTAACCCTTGTCTCTACACTAAATTTCCCTATCTATTCTAATACTAATACTCCCCAACAAATAACAATGCCTCTGTTTTCTTCAAAACTCTTTTTAATTTTTTTGTGTGGAAATTATCCTTTTTTAAATGATATATATATATATATATCCTTTCATATGGCTATATTATTTCATTTGGTTATATATTTGATCTATTTAGTATACGATAGCGTTCTTTCCATTGAATTCGAGACTAAAGTGCATAATTAAGAATGCCATATGAGACTAAAAGTGCAAAAATATATTAAATATAATTCTTTTATATTTAGTAAGTAAATAAATATTTTTTTATTAGCTTTCAGTTAGTTATGCTGGCTTCATTCTTTGGATGTTAGAAATTATGATCAATAGATAGATTAATCTTCCAAGTCACAAATGGGACAATTCACATTATCAATATCATAGAATAGTTCAGGCATTGAAATTTTGTGAAAAATATGTTTTGGATAAAAGTTGGTTCTTTCTTTTTTCCATTAAAATTGACTCTCCGAAATAGTTATGACTTGAACTACTATTCAGTAATGAAATATAATATGCACTCATTCTCGATAAAATATATAAATCGTATTAAAATTGTCTAATTGAGAACACATTTACTTCATAAAAAAATTTGAACAAGACCAGCATATCAAAAAATTACTAAAAGATTATACAACTATGTTTCAAATGCTTATTTCTAAAAATATGAAAGTGACGACACACATGTTTCATTCTTTATTATTTTGAATGAAAGGCAAAACACCTTTTTTATTGTTTAATTTCCAAAATTTTCCCTGTATTATTTAACTTTCATAAATTTCTCTTTCTCTGTGCTCTCAAGACAACTCCAAATACACCCCTCAGAAAAGAGAGTGTGATTCAAACGCAGAAATTGTAAGTACATGTTCACATTTTACTTTTGATCTGACAATTCTACCGTGGCAGCAAAAGATAAAAACACCCCCTATACTTTGTTTAACTCCCAAAAATCTCATGTGTTATTTTAACTTCCAAAACCCCCCATGTATTTAGTTTTAATTACCACACTCGACCATGTAGTGTATACTTAGATTTTCAAAAGTAATATAAAAAAATGCTAATACATAAGGATAATCTTGTCCTTCCGTCAAAAGTTAAAAGTCAAATTCTACTTGAATCGATTGTGATAATTAAAACCATACACAGGAGAGCTTTTGGGAGTTAAAATAACAAATGAGATTTTCTTAGAGTTTGATAAAACATTTCGCTCTTGTTAAGGGTATGGCTTGATATTCTATTGTTGGATCGAAGTGGGGATAAATTGTATAAATCCACAAGCGGTTTCAAGAGGTTCCTGAAGGAAGGGGCCGGGCATGACACACTTTTAAAGCCAGCAAATTAAACCAACCTTGTAGGGCGTACATTTGTCTCTCTATACTTTGTATGTATATGTTTTCTAATTTTTTGTGACGCAATAATTTTATCTCAATTGGTAGTAATGCAAATTGCAAATCATATATATGTGTGCATGTATGTGTGTCTATATATGGTTCTTTGTGATTTAATTGATACATAGTTATATTTATATTTATATTCGGGGCAGACCTACACCACTTTTGTTGGGGGCAATGGCGGAGCTACAAGGTTTTCCTTGCGGAGGCGAGAATTTTGAATTAATAAATATGTTGATCACACATTAGAAAACTTTTAAGATTGAAATTTAAACCTTACACTACCATTAATCTTTAAAAAAAATCTCAAGCCCAATTTCTAGAAACACTGAACACATCTTTTAGTAATTTGTATATACAATCCATAAGAAGTTCAAAATTAAATTAGATAAATAATTCCATATAAGAATTGATTATTTAACGAAAAAGTTAAAAAATTGTAGTTAAAAATTGAAGTTATGCACATGTCAAACTGTTAAAGAAAATAAAAATATGAAATAGCAGGTATATTAGGCCATCTCCATTGAGGTGGGGGAGGGGGAATTCATGGGGGAAGGGTGAAGAAATGAACTTTGTTGAGGAGGGAGGTGGGAGAGGGGGGAGTCTTTGGGAGGTGGATAACCACCTCCTGGGGGGTTGGGCGGTGGATGGCCAGGCTTCCCTACCCACCTCTGTCGTTGCCCAACACATATTTTTTTCTTTTTTATTTTCTTTTAGTTAAATTAAGAATATTTATATAAAATGCTTTTTTAAAAATCTTAATCTTATAAGATTAATTAATTTTATTTCTTGTATAATTTGTAGTTTTATGCAATAAACTTAATATTAATTTATTTAATTACTTGTAATGTTATTATTAATTTCAATATTAAATTACTTATTATTAATGTTAGTGTTTAGTTTACTATTAGTATAATTATTAATTATTATTATTATTATTATTATTATCATTTTATTAAGTGAGCGTGGGGAATTGTGATAATTCAATTTAAATAAAATGGAAAGTTTGAATCATTGAAATGACTGAAAAAAGGAGTCTGAGGGGAAGGGGAGTCCATACACATTGAAAATCGCTTATTAAAAAGGGAAAAAAGGTGAGAAAACTAGTAAAATATTGGAGAGGAGTAAAATGCTCCTAATTGGAGTTGAACCCTGCTTATGAAATAGAAGTACCTTAAATGCAGCAGTGTTTTGAAAATTGGATCGGATCGGTCGGTTGACCCGGTTCAATCGCTAACCGGTCCCTAATTCGATCCGGTTTACCCTAAAAATCAGTCTTTTAATTAATCAGTTAGAACCGATAAAATCAGGTCAAAAATCGGTAAAATCAGTGAACCGGTAAAACCAGTGAACCAGTGGTTCACTTATTTTTTTTTTTAAATTTAGATATTTTTTGTTATTGTTATTTATTTGAACTCTTGTTTAACATTTAATAGAATTACATTTATATAATTTAATTGGAATAACATTCATTATTTTAGTGTTATCACAATCAATGTAATAATACATTTTCTTTTACATAAAGAAGTACATAACCATTTTCTCATCATTGTGAATAATATTATTTTGTGTATGAAATAAGCAAATAAGTTACCATATAAACATCAACTTATAACAATAGAACCCAAATGAACAAGCCAAAACTTTGGAAATGAGATGAACTTTTAATTTTGTTGTCTTGTTTTGAATGTATGTATATTTGTGGAACACTTCAGATTAATATTTTTGACATTGATCTGAATTATTAAGACATTTTGATTATTTGCATGAAACAATAAAAATTTATATTGGCAAAAAATGATAATTTCTTGAATTATAGTTGTATTATATATATATATATATATATATATATATATATATATATATATATATATATATATATATATATATATATATATATATATACATAATCATAAATCATAAAGTTACACCGATTATACCGATCGAACTAGTGGTTGATCCGATCTAACCAATCGAACCAGTAATCAGTAAGGTTTTCGGTTCAATGACCACTCGATCCGGTTTTAAAAACACTGAAATGCAGCAGCATAACCAATAACGTAACTCTAGTAAGCTTTGTTCTTCAAACAAGTATTACTACAAATATAATTTCAATTTGTTTGGGGAGGAGGGAGAAATTTTTTTTGGAACCAAACTCGATATCTTATTTTTCGATATTTTGATAAAATGATAAATTGAAATTCAGACTACAAACACTATAATTTTAACGAAAGATGAACATGTCAATAAAGAATTAATGTTCAAGATGTTATCTAGTTGGACAAAAAACATGTTGCTTTTAGGCAAGATATGAAACGCCAAATTTGTTATTGTAATGCAAAAGTAAAACTATATTTTATAGTTCTGCAAGTAATGTAAGAGATTTAATAATTATAACATAAAAATTTATAAATAGGGTTTATAATTAATTATATTTGCAATTAGGACTGAAATTCTTCAAACTTGTGAATTGTGGAGTAAATTTGTCTGCCATAAAATATATGGGGCAAATATTGTAAACAATCTATAATCATAAGATCAATTTTATAAATTTTCCATCAATTTTTCGTCTAATATTGAATTTTGTGTACAAAAATTGACGGAAGTACTAAAGGTGTCGAGGGAGTTAAATTATGGTACCAAATATGTATGTTTTTAAAGTTATAGTACTGCAACCTTAAAGTAGGGTTACATGTGGTATCAAAAGTGAAATTCTTTTTTTTTTATTTTATTATTAAAAAATTATTTTCTTAGTGTGTTTGCAAATACAACTTCTGTTTTTTAGTTTGATTTTTATTTTTATTATAATAAGCTTATTAAATATGTTATGGATGTACTAGTGTCTTCCATTTGACGAATCACATGTCGATCTTTAAAACTCAAGTTATGTACATTTACTGACTTAAAAATTACTCCTATTAATAAATGGGTTAATGACAATTTACCTTCTTGTGATTATCATAATATTTAATTTACCCCGTGTAATCTTTTTTTTAAATGAGCAATTTATCTCCTTAGAAATTTTAAGCCTTCATAAAAAATTGAATTGACAATAATAACCCCTTTGATGTGGACCAATTAACCCCACCCTAAAGGGTAATTTTATTTTTTCACACAATATATTTCACGCCCACTTTCATATTTGAGTGAGTGAGATATACTCTTCAACTCAGGAAGGTAAATTGATCATTTAAAAAAATCACAAGGGGATAAATTGCTCATTTTCCAATTACATGAGGTAAATTGAACATTATAATAATCACATGGGGTAAATTGCTGATAACCCTTTAATGAACTGTAGTAGCTGTAGATTTTGCAAATATTTCTGGATTTATCAACTTCAACTGTAATTTCAATTTTTTTAGTTAAATTTTAAGTTGAAATTTAATAATTATATTAGAAAATACTACATAATATAATGAACCAAAGGAAATACACTTGTTTGGTGGTTGGATGGGTTTGGCCAAACCAGACTTGGACAAGAATTTTCCATGAAGCGATTAACACTGGTTGAAGAAAAATCTAACAAATTAAACTAGCACTAATTGAATTATTATGCAATATCGTATTTACCGGTATCAGATCAACCTAACTATGATTATAAATAAATTAATATTTTTTTTTTGTAATTATTTCCCCTTATTTATAGGGATGATTTTTTTTTTGTTAAAGTCAAACGATCGACCCTAAAATTTCTATCTAATTATAACGATATTGTTGGCGTGTTGATTTATTAAGCCTATGATGAACAAGTCAATGTGTACTCCAACTAAAAGAATTTAACTAAAAATTCGAGAAACTAATTATGAAATATATAGAAGTAATTCTAAACGTAAAATTCTTTTATAATGTACTTCCCTACGTTTATAAAAGGACATTGTGACAGAAAATTGGACATACGTTAATTGTATATCCAGCAATATGGAATTAGACATATTAATTCCTGTGGTACTTTTTTGTGTCGTTGTGACTGCTTTTATTATACTAATTATTTCTTATAATTGCTATCAAAAGAAGCGGCCTCATGTGGGGGCGAAGACTGCCACAGCCTCGGGCATTTCTCCACCAGGACCGGTGTTTCGTGACCTCGAGAAAGGCAAAAAATCGAGGGGACGAAAAGGTGGTGACATGGTTGTTATAGGAGCAGGAGGAGCGGTTGCTTGTGCCAGTTGCGGTGGTGGTGGCTGTGGCGGCAATGGAGGCTGTGGTGGTGGTTGTGATGGCAATGCTGGTGGAGGTTGTGGTGGTGGCGGTGGCGGTGGCTGTGATGGTGGTGGTGGTGGTTGTGGTTGTGGAAATTGAAGTTGAAGTAAATGACGTATGCACGAGCCCACTTTATACGTAAATACATTGTATTATATATTTTTTTATTTTATTTTGATTTTATAGTGGTATTCAAATATTTAATTTGTTTTTATTAGAGAGTATTTAAATTGTTTTGAAGCGATGTATCATATCTCTTATTGTTTTATGGTTGTGGAGCTAGTTTAAAGTAAATTTAGTTACATACGAGCCCACATTAAACGTAATTGCAGTGCACGTATCTTCTCTAATTGTGTTGCGAGCATACTTGTTGCAATTGTTCGAGTTATCTCTATAATTTAACTGTATAAATATTCGTCAATTTCAGTATTTTCATGTTATAAAGTATGAATAAAAAGACATGTTTCTTTTAATTGAGATATTTTTAATTTGTGTAATATATTTTTCTATTCTTAATAACAAACAGTAATTAATCACCAAAGGAATGATCAGCTCAAAAATGAGATATTTATTATAGAAAAAAATAGTTGCAAGCGGTAAACAGTTGTGAACATTTGGGCTTGTATGGATCTGGTTTGGCCCAGTCTGGTCTCAGCCAAATTGGGCCAAATATCATTTGGCAATGGACCTAAACAGGTTTCATTATAAATCCTGGTTTCACCAAGGCCTCCAAATCAATCCGTTTTGAGGTTTCATTTATCTCATAATGAATTCAAATTTAAGAGAGTAGCTAGGCTGTGGGTTGTGGCCCGAATCAGAAGCAATTGTATGAATTTTGTGCAATTGTATGAATTTTGTTTTGTAGGTAGGCTGTCAGTTGTGGCCCTACACTTCTCCAAGCAAATAAATCTTGCTCAATCCTTGCATTTTTTTTACTCTTATAATTACTTTTTCTTAAAAAATCTTCATAAAACAATTTTCTTCTTCTAAAAATGGCACGGCTATTAAATCAATACACGCGGATGAGTAAATAAACTTCAATATTTTCAAAAATAAAATATTTACAGATTAAAATTTTTGCCCCAAAAGACAAACTATTGATGACATGTAAAAGATAAAATTGCAGAAAATGTCCCAAATTAATTAGTAATTTTGTATTTTCGTCCCAAACTATATTAACTCACCGAATTTCGTCCTGCAATGTTGGATAAGGATGAAGATGAAAAGCACTGAAGTCAATTAGTAAAGGGTGGTTTTGATGATTTCCAAAACCTAAGATCAGCTAAGTATGGAAAACTTAGTTATAAAATCCCTTAGAAGAATTTATGACCAAATAAGAAGACTATCAGACGGGTCAAATATTCAAGGTCCAGAAGACTACTGATCTGCTGAAGGAAAGAAATCAGACTGTTGAAGATCAACCGACTCAAATTAGATTTGTTCAAATTTGGGATCAACTCTGTTCATCATCAGACTTGCACTTTCGATCAGCCAAGTGGAAAGGATCAAGAAGTCTACCCAACGGTAATAAATGCCCCTGGAAGTAATAAATGCTGAAGTACAAGGTTATTAAAGACAAATGATTGAAGAAAGACCTCGTATCAGCTTGGTGCATTTAATGTTGCCTGACAGAAAGTACAGTTTGCAGTACTGTCACTGTGCAGAGAGCCGTTCGCGGATTTTAAGGACCAGAAATCAAGATATTTGAATTTTATCTCTCTTCAACGGACAAAATTCAAAGAGTGACTATAAATAGCTGAAGAGACGAAGGAAGAAGAGGAACACAACTTCTAAGAGATTGATTTCAAAGCAAAATATTTTCTAAGTCTCAAAAGATCAAGAACAGCTCACTCATCTTCTAAAAGTCATTTGTTGATAGAAGCCGTTGAAGTTCAAAAAAACATTTTCTGAGTGAATCTGTAAGAGAGAAAACTTGTGAGGAGTAGATATCCATCTTAGTGAGTGATATTATTTCAGAGAATAGGAGTTTCTTTGTGATTTCCTATTGCGAACTTGTGGCTGATCATTTGTTGTGAAGCACAAGCAAAGTATATTGTAAACTGTGTGTTTATAGTATAACCCAAGATCTAAGTGACTTGGAAGAGTGGACTAAAAGAATTTCAATCCATATAACCACTATAAAAATTCTGGTGTTTATTTCTGCATAAGTTTTACAAAACTGGGGACAAAAATTTCAAACTACTAAGTTTACTTGTGAAAAACACTTTGAAAATCCGCTGCAAGTACTCTAGTATTGAAACTGATTTTAACAAAAATTAGCTAAGTCATTATCAGTTTAGTGGTCAACAAAGCTGTTAAAAGATCTGTTCGCGATCAGCCTTGTAAACTTACTGTTCGGTAACAGCTTAGTTTGTTTAAGTTTAAGCAACAGTTTTAAAGTTAAAAATAGAATAAGTTTCAGAGGTCTATTCACCCCCCCTCTAGACCTCATCTGACCACTTGGGACCAACATGCAATTTACCATTTTGTATGAATTTAGTCTCAATATTAACTTTCTAATTTAATGAAAATGACGATTCAATCTTGTGATTACTTTGGGATGAATTCTTCATTCTTATATAATTATTCATGTTAAAATTTACCACGTCATAACACGTAAGCAGCCATGTGGTAATTTAACGGACAAATACGCAATTTTGGTCTCATAATTAAGTCGTGTTTGATATTGTATATATCTTATTATTTAGAAAGTAAAAAAATTACTACTTGTTTTATATAAATAAATAATTGTTCACCATCATCTATATTAATATCACAATCATATAAATTACAATTAATTCTCAATCATTACAATTATTATCTCAATCATTACACAATAAAATATTATATTTCAAAACCTATAAAGTTATTGATTTGACACCTACTACCTATTTTTCTTCTTCTAACATCAACAACAAAACCACCATCCAAATCAAATCTCACATTTTCAAAACGCACTAACTATTATTTAATAATATTTTACCATCTCAATATTCCATTGAAACCTTTATCCAAATCGAGTTTCAATGGTTTCGTCGAAACCTCTAAAACCATTTTTCGAAACTAAACCGAGACCAAACCCAACCAAACTACTTCCATATTAACCCCGAGCTCTAGTTCAATTCGATTCACTTTTAGATATCTTTTCTCGTTAAATAACAATTAATTGCCTATTATAAAATCTATATTTTTTTTTTGCCATCTTCAATCAAGAAAACAACGAGGTATAAGAGGGGCTCACCAGCAACCTTCGATTGGAGATGGCAAAAAATGGAGAGGGGGGCTGGACGGGAAACCGAGACAGAGCTGACCGCCGGGGGGGGGGGGGGGGTGTGGAAGGAGGGGCAGGGGCATACGCCCTAGAGGTGGGTGGCTGCCAAGTGCGGGGGGGGGGGGGGGGGGGTGTGGAAGGAGGGGCAGGGGCATACGCCCTAGAGGTGGGTGGCTGCCAAGTGCTCTATCTTTCTATTTCTTTTTAGTAAATTTTTTTAAACTTAAATTTATATATAATAATTGGTTATATTTATTTTTTATATGTGAATTGTAATTAATTTTTTTATTTTTAATAATTTTTTTTGTGTGTGTTGAATTTAATAAAGTGATTAGTTTATATTGTAAAGTTTAATATTTATATATTCATAAAAATAAAATAATTAAATACACTAGAATAATTTTTGATTAGTGTCTATTTTTATATATTTAATTTTGGAAATACGAAATATTAGATTATGATAACTGTAATTACGACTTAAATTATTCTGATTTTCTTTAAATTTTTTTATTTTTTATTTTTTATTAATATAATAATTATTATTATTAATAAAAAAAAGTAACAGTGAGGAGAGTGAAGAAAGTTATGAAATTGAATTAAACGGAGGTTGATTGTCCTTCAGTTGGATATACACCTTATTCGTTTCCATTGATTCAAAGCCTAAAACTTTTTGATGTTTACGCCAAAAAATATGGAAATTTTGATCTATGGATTCACCATCCTAGTGTATGTGTGGGCCTACACGACAAAAGATCTCCTATCACATTTGGTGTCGCATGATAAATCCGTTCTTCAAGTGTATATGTGGGCTCACATAAATTCTAAATTTGCATAGCTGCTAATAAATCTATATGTGTGACACAAATATGATCATATCAAAGTTTGATTAAAATTTTATCCCGAGCTCACATAAATTATAAATTTATACACTTATCAACATATCTATCTATATGTGTGACACCAAATTGTGATGGAAAATAATTCCCGAATCAAATTTGTTTTTGGTATAATAGTTTCTTATTTTAAGAAATTCATTTTAATAGGATAGAGCGTAAAATCATTTTTCCACACAATGAAATCTTAGATATACTATTAATATAATTTCCATATAGTAACCATACGATGAGCGTTCTAATATACTTAATAATATGTAAGATCTTGTCATTCGTGTACGTCAGTGTTTACAGTTTATGATCTATATTTGTATATAAAATCTATGGTGATGATTTTCGTAGAAATTTTGTACTTTTCTTTTAGTCGTTGTTACTGAAATTTTTAATTAAATTTCCTGCACAAATTAAAAAACTCTTATATGTATTATTAATACAACAAATGTGTCTAAAGTCAGGTTGAATGTCATTATAATTGTTCTTATAAAAGAAATAGTCCATGGCTGGGGGGGGGGGGGGGGGAGGGGATTCTTTATTACATGATAAATATTCATTAAAGTGAATGTGTACACAAAATATAAATAACTAGTTTGTCAATAAATCTATACGTGTAACATAAAAATATGATAGATGATCCTTAATCATACTCTCCCTAAAACATGTTTTAATCGAACTTCAGTTTAGATCTCCCGTAATTCGTATTGAAAATTACGGCATATTTTATTTTTCTATTTTTAGTAAATTGTAACAATTAATGAAACTAAATAGAATTGAAAAACAAGAAAATGAAATTAGGTTTTCGTTTTTCTTCCGCAAGGCTTCTTCCTCCGCTCGCCGCTGTGTGAAGGGAAAACAATAGCCCCTCTATAGTTGTAATCATGTGGAGCTCAGTCACGTAAAACTCGAAATCACCGCTACGGTGCTATCGCTTCGTAAGCAATGGAAATTTTGGGCCGGGTTTACTTTCGATCAATTAAAGATCAAACGTTTTTGCTTCATTCCGTTTTTTCAAAAATCCGAACATGATGGGTATATATATATATATATATATATATATATATTAATATATATATGGGGTTTTGGGTACATAGAGTTTAAAACTTGTATTAAAAAATTGGTAATATGGGATGAGTTTGGGACTGAATCGTCCAATCCCAAATACCCGAACATGTTGTTATCAGTAATCCATGACAATTAATATGGGCATTGAACAAGTTACTGAAAAATATTTTTCTTATAACATGTTGATATCTTTAATATTGACAATTACAAATCATGATAATAAATATGTAAACTATATCTGAAAAAAAGGTCAAAAAAGTCCACAACAAAGATACACGATTTTCTTTTTAACCTTCCCAAGCGACTTTTGAAAAAATCGTATATATTAGTTTGACCAAATAATTTGTTAATATCTTAAAAAGGCAAATGGGTCATTTTAGTTCTGTTATGTAAATATTCTACAATAATTTGTTGTTCAGTTTAATTATGATCTCTGATGTTTTATATTGCCATCAATTCTTTTTCGAGGGAAAAACACTTTTAGTCCTAAACTTTACCCCAGAAAACATATTTGGTACCATGCTTTGTAGAAAAACAGATTTGGTACCACAATTTAGAGAGTCTTGACACATTTAGTCATTCCGTTAAATTTCGGAAGAAAATTTCGCGCGTGACCGTCACGCGCGCGTCAAGTTCAAATTGGTCACGAGTTTTGCACGTGAGAAATCGGTCAAAACACTTTTGGTCCCAAACTTTACCCCAGAAAACACATTTGGTACCATGCTTTGCAGAAAAACAGATTTGGTACCACAATTTACATACTCTTGACACATTTAATGTCCCCGTTAAATTGATAAAAATCACATATAATGAACAGACAACTTGTTGGATGAAGATGAAGATGAAGATGAAGTGCAAAGAAGATAAGAAGATAAGGGAAGGTTTTGATGATTTCCAAAACGTCAAAATCAGCTAAGTATGGAAAGCTTATGTCCCTTAGAAGAATTTTGAACAAGTAAAGAAGACATCAGAAGAGTTCAAAATTCGAAGCCCAGAAGACTACTGATCTCACGTTGAAACAGCAATCAGAAGGGTAGACCATCAGCTGACTCAAATCAGATTAGTTCAGTATTTGATCAGCAGAGTATCTATCAGCAGGGTTGCATCGATCAGCAGAGTAGAAGAGATCATGAGATAGTTCAACGGTAATAAATGCACTTGGTGTAATTAATGCTGCAAGAGAAGGGTAGTAATGGCAAATGCTTGAAGAATATTCTCGGATCAGCATGGTGCATTTAATGCAACTACAGGAAAGTACAGCAGAAAAAGTACTGTAGCAGGGAGCCGTTCTGAATTTGGGCTAAGGCTATGGATTTGAATTGTGATTTGCTTCAACGGTCATATTTTCAAATCCAAGTATAAAATAGAGCTGATTTCGAAGAGAGACACACACAACAACATTTCTGAGATTTCGTTTTTGAAGCAGAAAATTTCTAAGTCTCAAGAAGCTCGAACAGCTTACTCGTCTGGTGGAAGTCATCTGTTGACAGAAACCCAGTTGAAGAAATTAGAAAATACATTCTGAGTGAATTTGTATTTAGCTGAGTGTTGTGCGAAGTTTAAATCCGTCTTTGTGAGTGATTTAACTTCAGAGGATAGGTTTTCTGAGTGATTTCCTATTGCGAGCTTACAGCCTTTTCATTTGTTGTTTAAGTGTAAGTGGAGACATATTGTAAACTTTGTGTTTATAGTATAACCCAAAATCTAAGTGATCTGGAAGAGTGGACTAAAGGATTTTCATCCATATAACCACTATAAAAATTCTTTGTGTTGATTTGCATTTACGTTTTTCTTGCATATTTTAAATTGCATAAGTAAACACTTTGAATTAATTGAAAGATTTTAAAGGAGTTTTTAAACTGGGGATAAAATCTTTTGAAAGACTTAGTCTACTTGTGAAAAACACTTTCTAATTATCCGCTGCAAGTAAACTCTTGAAAAACTAATTTTGCTGAAATCAGCTAAGTTGCTGTAAGATAAGTGGTTACTCTGCTGTTCAAGATTTGTTCACGATCAGCACAGTCAGCTTACTGTTCTTCATAATCTTAGTCTGCTGACAGACGACAGAAAAATTTTAAGTCTAAAAATTTTCAGAGGTCTATTCACCCCCCTCTAGACCTCATCTGACCACTTGGTACCAACAAATGGTATCAGAGCAGGTGGTTCATTAGAATTAGCTGCCCGATCAACGAGCTTGATCCAAGTGTTTTTCAAAGGTTTTCAAAACTTTTCAAAAGAGCATCTTTTTGAAAAACAAAAACTTTTTGAAAAATGGACTGTATCAGCCATGTTCCCCACATTGCTGGTATGTCGTTTGAAGACTGGAAAATCAGAATGGAGATTTTCCTAGCCGCTTACAATGATAACATGTACACATGTATCATTAAAGGTCCATTCAGATTCACCAAGACGATAAAAATCAATGAAGTTGATACCGTGGTGGAAAAAGACCTTCATGAGATGACTCCAGAAGAAATAAAGCTATTTAATCTGGATAAAGTCGGAAGATTCATCATGACTAAAGCCATGGATAATGATCGGTTTGACAAAGTCAAACATTGCAAGACTGCAAAGGAGATGTGGGATAAAGTCAGAGATATGAGCGAAGGCAATGATGCCATAAAAGAGCATCAGCTTACTGTTGCCTTGGAGAAACTGGATAACTTCAAGATGAAATCTGGAGAGACCATTGATCAGATGGATACCAGGTTCACCAGAACACTCAATGAAGTTCTAAAGTTGGGAAAAACCTTTACTGACAAAGAAATCACAGTCAGAGTACTAAAGGCTTTACCTCCCAAATTCAACATGAAAGTGACGGCGATGGAAGAATCAAGCGATTTGGGAAAGATCTCTCTTACAGAGCTGTTCTTCGTACTCAAGGCATTTGAGTATAAACTGCCTAGAATGGGAATTGAAGAAACCTCAACTTCAGGATCCACAGCTGCCTTAGTTGCTGCTGAAAATCCAAGAAGACCAACACAAAGAAGTAAAGAAGTGGACTCATCTGATGAAGCCACATTACTCAACAAAAAGGAGTACACAACTGGAGATGTAGCATTGCTTATGAACAATTTCAAGAAGTTCTACAAAAGAAAAATGAAGAACAAATACAACAATGCTTCTACTTCTAAACCTAATTCTTCTTCTCAAGAAAAGGATGATTATAATGCCAAACTAATGAGTTATAACTGCAGGAAATTGGGACACTTCATCAGAGACTGTCCATATCCAAAAGCAGAAAAATACACTGAGGAAGAGAAGAGAATCAGAAAAGAAAGAAAGCATCAGAAAGGCAAGGCAATGATGGTAGAAGCAGAGAAGCTGGCTACTGTCTACTCATCTGATTCAGACTCAGACACGTCTGACGAAGAATCTTCTGATAAAGAGAACCCTGCTCTCATCTGTCTAATGGCCAAGGAATCTGATGACTCTGAGGATGAGGTAACTCCTCTTGACAATGAATTATTTAATTCATTTGAACAAATGATGCTTAACAATACTACTATTGCTGAAGCATATAAAAAGCTTAAGGAAGAGATGATATTGCAAAAAGAGCAAAATAGTTCACTGAAACTCACAGCTGAAAAGCCAAGAGAATCAGCTGAATATAAACAGCTTGAGCAAGAACATGAATCTCTAAAAGCTGAATGTGAAGTCTATAAGGGTAAAATCATTGAGCTTGAGAAAATTATCGAGTCTCATGAGAAATCATCTGTTGCATCCACTCATACGTCTAGTAAACAGAAGATACCTTTAGAACATGATAAGCTAGAATTGAATCATACTGAAAAATTTATATCTGCTGACAATAGTAAGATTATTCTGTATGTTCAAACTGCTAAACCCGTTTCACCTGAGAAAGTGTTAAAGGAGATAAAAGCTCCTAAGGCTAAAAAGAGCAAAGAGCCTAGTGTAGGTAAACAGACTAGTAAGACCAAACAGCAGAGTCCTAAGAAGTCTGCTGATAAAGCTAAACTGAATCAGACTAGTGGTAAAACTAAGTCGTCTGTTAATGAGCAAGCTACTAGTAAACCAAAGAAGCATAGGAATAAGAAAAATCAAAATGCTTGGTATGGAAATGAGTCTTATTATGTGCAACCTGCTGCATATCCTCTTATGTATCATGCACCTCAATTTCCAACTTACTATGCACCATATCCTGCTCATTCAATGCATGCATAACCTGCTTATCATGCACCTTACCCTGCTTATGAACATTTTCCTTATCATACTGATCATCAACATAACTTATCTGCTGAATATGATAATGATAAAACTGTTCATGCTCCTGTCAAAACTCAGAAGCCTAAGAAGCCTAAGACATCAACATCTTGGGTTGTCAAAGGTGGAACTAATCCTTCAGGACCCTTTCAATAAGGGTACCTAAAACAATTTTATTTTTGTTTTGTAGGTTAGGATTAGGAGTAGGAGTAAAGTAGAGAAGATCTGGTACTTGGACAGTGGTTGTTCAAGGCACATGTGTGGAAGCATACATGAACTGACTGATGCTGTTGTTGTGGATGGTCCAAAAGTTACTTTTGGAGACAAGTAAGAAGGCAAGATTGTAGCTAAAAGAAGCTTAATCAAGGGAAACATAGAGATATCTGACGTCTCATATGTTAAAGGCCTAAAGTACAACCTGCTGAGCATAAGTCAATTTTGTGACAAGGGATATTCAGTCATCTTCTCAACATATAAGTGTTATGTTGAACAGATTGGCACAAAGAAGGTAATTTTATCTGGAAGACGACAAGGAAATATCTACATGGTCGACTGGAATTCTGCTGACAAGAATTCAAGTGTTTGTTTGGTGGCATCTACACCAAGTGAAGTCAGTTGGCTGTGGCACAAAAGGATGAATCATTTAAACTTCAAGACAATAAACAGACTAATCAAGAATGATCTGGTAGAAGGGATTTCAAAGACAGTCATGAGCAAAGACAAGCTCTGTGACGCATGTCAGAAGGGGAAACAAATCAAGTCATCATTCAAAAGCAAGAAGCACCAATCTTCTGAAAGAATCTTGGAGCTGCTACACATGGACTTATTTGGACCTATTGATCCAGTCAGTAATGGTGGAAAGAAATACTGCCTAGCTGTTGTGGATGACTATTCAAGATATACTTGGGTGATTTTCATGAAGAAGAAAAGTGAAACCAAGGAACATCTTACTAATCTGATGGAACTGATCCAGAATGAGAAAATCACAAAGATATTGAAGATCAGATCAGATAGAGGGACAGGGTTTACAAACTCCACTGTTGAAGAGTATTGTAATATCAAAGGAATACATCATGAGTATTCAGCTGCTAGAACCCCTCAACAGAACGGTGTTGCTGAAAGGAGAAACAGAACACCGAAGGAAGCTGTCAGAACAATGATAGCTGAAGCTAAGCTGCCACAAAGATTTTGGGCAGAAGCAACAAATACAGCCTGCTTTACCCAGAACAGATGCATGATCAACAAAAATCAGAACAAGACTCCATATGAAATTTGGAACAACTGGAAACCAAACATTCATTATTTTAAAAATTTTGGTTGTAAAGGCTTTGTATTAAATAATGGGAAAAATCACCTTACTGCATTTGCAGAAAAGGCTGATGAAGCTGTTTTTGTAGGATACTCTACTGTTAGTAAAGCTTATAGAGTTTTTAACAAAAGAACATTACTAATAGAAGAATCCATTCATGTAGTATTTGATGAACCAAATCAATCTTCTGAAAAGAATCAAAGTATTAATCAAGATCTGTCTACTGATTTACAGAAGTTGAACGTTGGAAAGAATGAAGAATATGTTCCCATCATACTACCTGACCTCAACCCAGCTGATAACTCAAGTGCTGTTCAAAATCACAGTGCTGATTGTCTAACAGACGAGTTGCAAACAGCTGACAGAACAGAGAATGTTCAACACACAAGTGCTGTTCAACAGACTACTACTGAATCTCCAACAGTAGTGTTGCAAGATCAAAACAGAGGACAACATTCAGATTTGCAACCTGATCTTAGATGGCTCAAGAATCACCCACCTGAGTTAGTGATTGGTGATCCTTTGGACAGAGTAAAGACTAATAGGGCTGCTGCACAAGATGCTATGTTTGCCAGTTTTCTTTCTCAAATAGAGCCTAAACAAATTGAAGAAGCTCTCAGTAATTCCTTCTGGATTGAAGCTATGCAAGAAGAGTTGAATCAATTTGAAAGGAACGAAGTATGGTACTTAATTCCAAGACCAAGTCATCAAAGGGTAATTGGCACTAAATGGGTTTTCAGAAATAAGATGAATGAAGATGGTATTGTTACCAGAAACAAAGCAAGATTAGTGGCCAAGAGTTATTGTCAAGAAGAAGGAATTGACTTTTATGAGACATTTGCACCAGTAGCAAGACTTGAAGCAATCAGACTGTTTCTAGCCTATGCTGCTTACAAGAACTTCACTGTCTATCAGATGGATGTGAAGTCTGCATTTCTCCATGGAGAATTGCAAGAAGAAGTTTATGTTGAACAACCACCTGGATTTGAAGTCTATCAAGAAGGAGACAAGGTGTATCGTCTGAAGAAAGCCCTTCTATGGACTGAAACAGGCTTCAAGAGCATCGTATGATACTTTATCTGATTTTCTTTTAATTAAAGGATTTCACAAAGGTAAAGTTGACAAGACTTTGTTCACAATTGAATGGGAAAATCATATATTACTTGTGCAAATATATGTGGACGATATTATTTTTGGTTTAACTAACCAACAGATGTGTGACAAGTTCTCCAAGCTGATGCAGAATAAGTTTGAAATGAGCATGATGGGTGAACTCAATTATTTTCTTGGTTTGCAAGTTAGACAGTTGCCTGATGGAATATTCATCAACCAAGCAAAATACACAAGAGATCTGTTCAAGAAATTTGGTATGGAAACTAGCTCTACTGCTACTGTTCCTATGTCTACTAGTCTTCGTTTGGATAAAGATGAAGATGGCAAATCAGTGGACATAACCAAATACAGAGGCATTATTGGGTCACTGTTATATCTAACAGCAAGCAGACCTGATATCATGTACTCAGTTGGGGTTTGTGCGAGATTTTGTTGCGTTCCAAATACTAATATGCAAACACGCAAGTATACGGTCGTTACAAGTAATAAAGTGATAAATGAGTGTCGAACCCACGAGGAATTGTTCAATTAATTACCAACTAACGTCTTGTTACTTAGACTTAGATTTGTAAGTTGAGTTTGGTGAGGTGATGGTGGTTTTGATACTACAACTCAATTAAGGTGACTAAGGAAACTAACACTTGACTTAACAATATGTAAATACTTCTAGGCTTTTACGTCACCTAGTTCAATTGAAGACAAACGACTCAACAATTGACAACCACACTCATGTTTGTTGTTCAAGATTTCGTAAATTATTCAAACGTATCCTCCGATAGCGTACGAACCTACCAAAGTAGACCAATCCAATTTATGTCTAAAAGGATTAAGCCTAAGTGATGCATTAATTCCCAAACCTTATTAGAACATGAAATGACCTAGGTATATTCCTATCCTAAAATCAAATCACAACCTAGTTTTACAATCTTATCTTTAATCCACTATACCTAGCAATTAAAGATCAATTCATTTCATCCTATGGTTGATCAAACCACAAGTTGACAAAAGCTCAAACTTGTTTAACAAACACTTGTATACAAGCATAGCAACAACCATTAACTCATCATTTAATCAAGAATCAAGAACCAAACATAGGATCAATAAAAACATAGAATAAAGGAGATTAGCTGCTCATAACATTAAATAAATCATTCATTACATTAATGAATTCCATAAATGTAAATGAACAAAACAAGAAAGATAGAGTTAGAGCAAGCTTAGGTGATGAGGTCTTCAACAACTTCTCCCTCAATGCCTTTTTATCTTCTTCGGGAGTCCAAGTGAGAGTTCTTCTTTCCAAAGTGCAAACCCTTCTCTTTTCTTCAAAAGAGGCAAGAGGAAAGTAAAAGTGTAGAATGGTGTGAAGTTGGTTGAATGATTCCACCTTTAAGCCTCTAACCTAGAGAAACAACAAGTTCCTCATGCCTAAGTTACCATCCAAACTATGGCAACTAAGGCCAAAAAGTCCCCCATGATGCCTAAAAATACAAGTGCGATCAAAGGGGGAAAATACAAGAAACCCCCTGCCTTTCCCGCAGCAGAAATGTGCTGGTAGCAGGGACCTCGCCGCGGCGAGCTTTAGGCCGTAGGTTTCCTGCAATTTTCTGCTCTGCCGCACTTCCTTCCGAGCAGCATATATTTTGATTCCGAACTCCGATTGCGGATCCGTAAAGTCCGTAGCGTAGCTAACTCACTCATCTATGACATATCCAAAATTCAGCTCATTTGGATCATCCATGAAATATTTATGCATGTTCTAGTGAGCAGCTATCTACATTCTTGTACAATTTGCTCCGGGTTCTAATTGCTTTGAAGCTCAAGCATGACTCGCGGGGTGGGTAGAGCGACTCGCATCATTGATACGCAACTCCAAATCTCTCTAAGATGTCAATACCTACAAACCACGGAGAAAACGATCAAAACGAGAACAAAAACACAAAAATGAACAAAGGCCAAACAAAGGGGCCAAAAACACAAAAGACACGAAAACACGCAAAGACACACAAAAACTCGGATCAAAACAAAATGTTTTGGGCTTAAAGAGATAGGTAATAAGGACGTTTTAATGGCGTTATCAACACCCCCAAACTTAAACACTTGCTCGTCCTCGAGCAAAGAAAACAAAACAAGAACAAAACAAACATACTTAAGATCGAAATGCTAAAACTTAACACTTTCAAATTATTATTTAAACAAACTCCATGTGTGTGTGATGGCTTCGGCTAGATTTTATTTTAGGTGAATACGTCCCGATAGGTCAAAATCATCGGTTCTATTTGCAAGGACTTCTAATGTTTGACAAAGAATCTCTCCTCACCGTGGATTACAAACTTAATGCTCAAATCACTTCACAGGACTAAGTTATAGGTAATTTAAGAGTGTTGTACCTATTCTTAAGTTAATTGACGATTTTAACTCCTAACTCTTTTCTCACCATTCTTTGCTTTTCTTTTGATTTACAATAATAACATAGCACTTTGTGCTTTACAAAAATATTGCGATACGATACTTGCACTAATGGCGAACTTGATGCAATTTTGCTTTTGTGGGCTACTAGCGCCACTCTTTTTCTTCTATTACAACTTTTGCACTAAGACAATGAGATAGAGTAATTACCAAAAATGATCAATGAAAACTAACAATTGAAGGCTTAGCCTCTCTTTTCTCTCTTAGAAGTGCGTACATTTTAGCAACTTCTCTACTCATTTCTTTTAAGAGTTAGGTGTTTAAATTAAGGTCTTTCATTCTCGAAAAGGGTTTACTCCCCCAAACTTAGGCCATTTATGCTCTTTTTACATTTAGATTCCAAGCTAAGGATTGTAGGGATTCTAAGCTAAGCAAAAGGAGTCCTAGATCCTATTATCGCTAAAGTTCGTTATCCACTTTAAATATAATCATAGCCATTGCCAATGTGTCTTAAACTTTGTAGAGCATGTTCAAATAATAATAAGAATTTGAAAAATTTTGGCGGGTCGACCTAGCATGCAACAAGTGACCTTACTACATCCCCAAACTTAAAATGCACAGTGTCCCCATTGTGTGAATTGAGAGTGACGGAATAAGGTACGACACGACAAAAACAAGAACACAACAAAAACACAAGCAAAACAAAACAAAACAAAATAATAAATGAGCGAGCACGGCTCTAATTAATTCCAACAAGCAAACGTTATAAATTGAAACGAGTAAACATGCCAATATCTCTCAAGAGTTAATAACAAAACCAACACAAGACGAGAATATAATTAAAACATTGTAAGCTCAATTTAAACCGAAGGGATTGCGTAAATTTAAATCCAACGTCCCTTTTCGTATGCATCCCGTGGTTGCTCCCGTCTTCAGTGGTTTCGTGCATTGAGGGCACGCTCCATTTCTTTCCCGTACTCTTCCCTTTTATTCCAAATGCGCAAAATTCCCCCAAACATATGTTGCAACTACACAACCTCAATAAACCAATACCCCGGCAACTCCACAATCGAAAACTAGCAAAGTTGGCAAAACTACTCTCACAAGCAATTTATCGAACACCTTGAGTGCACACTCAATATCACTACTTTTCTACTACTTTTACTAGAACTTCCACCCAAAATTTTTCAACACCAAACAATGCAATACCAATTAAGTCAAGCCACACTTACCTCTTGATCGGAATTGGAGAATTGCAATTTTCGAACCCTATAGTGTTGAATTCGGATTTGGTGTAGTATGATGGAAATGGAGGATTTTGGGAGTGAATTGGTGGCTTGTTTGTGGAAATTGGGAGTTTATGTGATTGAGAGAGAAATTTAGAGAGAGAGAGAGTAAGGGATTTGAAATTGGAAGGGTGTTTGAATTAATGAGTGAGTAGTGGTGCGTTAAAAAAGAAAAAATATTTTATTTTATTTTTTTATTTGGGCACACCTCGCCGCGGCGAGCTTCCACCCCGCTGCGGCGAGGTTTGTCTCGTAGGCTACTGGCAGAACCTCGTGGCGGCGAGGTGGAAGCTCGCCGCGGCGAGGTTTCTGCCGTAGCCTCGCGGCCGTGAGCTTCCAGCTCGCGGCGGCGAGGTCATTATTAATTTTTTTTTTAAACAACACAATTACTCACCTTTATTTTGTTCGCGACCCATGGTTCGTTTAGCTTGACCTCGCTCGATTTTGCTTGTCAATCTTTGATCTTTCACGCGCGCTCATTTACCTACAACACAAGACACGAAAACGAAAGCAAAAGCAAAAACAAGAACGACACAAGACACAAACTCACAACAACAAAGGGAAAAAAACAATAGGCTCGGGCTGCCTCCCGAGAAGCGCTTGTTTATAGTCGTGAGCTCGACTTGAAACTTCTCTTTTCTTTTAGGGTGGCCAATAATTGAATAGGATCCCATCGGGATCAAGTATGAGCCCCGGCCTGTTTGCTTTTAAATTCGTCCCACGCTTTAGTTTTTCCATTGTACGGTCTTTTGGGACAGATTTGAACCACATATCAAATTGAAAACTTTTATCTCCCGGTTCAAATCTCTTGTAATCTTTACCCATAATTATCCATGTCGCTTTGCTCGGGTGGATCCACTTGTCTTCTTTGGGAATAACCAAGTCCACATAAGAATATTTGATGACCTTTTCAAACCCTTCATCCATGATGAATTTAGCTTCCTTTGCAAGCTCTTTCGATCCACCTTGTTCTTCATCTCTAGTGGGAAGCTCGTTTGTTTCTAATATTTCACTCGGTTCATTAAAACTTTCATTAGGAGCAATCGATTCGATTGTGTACTCGGCAAAGTTCCAGGGGGTCTTATGAATAAAGCTTTCGAGATTTGCTCCATTTGTGTTTGAAGATTCCTTAATGCCCCCGAGTCTTCTTGCAACTGTATGGAAACCTCTTCCAACTGTTTGGAAACTTCTTCCAACTTAGAATCGTTGGTAACCATGTATTTGGTGGTGTGCTCCATAAACTTAGTGAATGCTTCTTCCAAAGATGATTGTGCCACTACCGGAGGTTGAGAATATTCATGATAGTTTGGTTGGATGAATGGGGTACTCATCATCATATCCGGGTGTGGTCCACCTCCCCACTCATTGTTCCTTGGATAATACGGGCCATCTCCCCATTCGATATTGTAGTCATTGTAAGTGGGACTCGGCTCATAATTATTATCCATGTATGAATTCTCATATTGAAAATGAGTTGGACTCATTGGGCAACCGGCGATTGTGCTCTCCCCCATGCAATGCATACAATAACAAAGTGATCGTCCCTCGGTTGACCTTGGATAGCAATCATTGTAGGCCATCGTACCTAGGAAGACAAAGATCACAACGTAAATAGCAAATCCAAGTTAAGATATACAAGAATTTAAATTGGCAAACAATCGTTACAACTCCCCGGCAACGGCGCCAAAAAACTTGTTGCATTCCAAATACTAATACGCAAACACGCAAGTATACGGTCGTTACAAGTAATAAAGTGATAAATGAGTGTCGAACCCACGAGGAATTGTCCAATTAATTACCAACTAACGTCTTGTTACTTAGACTTAGATTTGTAAGTTGAGTTTGGTGAGGTGATGGTGGTTTTGATACTACAACTCAATTAAGGTGACTAAGGAAATTAACACTTGACTTAACAATATGTAAATACTTCTAGGCTTTTACGTCACCTAGTTCAATTGAAGACAAACGACTCAACAATTGACAACCACACTCATGTTTGTTGTTCAAGATTTCGTAAATTATTCAAACGTGTCCTCCGATAGCGTACGAACCTACCAAAGTAGACCAATCCAATTTATGTCTAAAAGGATTAAGCCTAAGTGATGCATTAATTCCCAAACCTTATTAGAACATGAAATGACCTAGGTATATTCCTATCCTAAAATCAAATCACAACCTAGTTTTACAATCTTATCTTTAATCCACTATACCTAGCAATTAAAGATCAATTCATTTCATCCTATGGTTGATCAAACCACAAGTTGACAAAAGCTCAAACTTGTTTAACAAACACTTGTATACAAGCATAGCAACAACCATTAACTCATCATTTAATCATTAATCAAGAATCAAGAACCAAACATAGGATCAATAAAATTATAGAATAAAGGAGATTAGCTACTCATAACATTAAATAAATCATTCATTACATTAATGAAATCCATAAATGTAAATGAACAAAACAAGAAAGATAAAGTTAGAGCAAGCTGAGGTGATGAGGTCTTCAACAACTTCTCCCTCAATGCCTTTTTATCTTCTTTGGGAGTCCAAGTGAGAGTTCTTCTTTCCAAAGTGCAAACCCTTCTCTTTTCTTCAAAAGAGGCAAGAGGAAAGTAAAAGTGTAGAATGGTGTGAAGTTGGTTGAATGATTCCACCTTTAAGCCTCTAACCTAGAGAAACAACAAGTTCCTCATGCCTAAGTTACCCTCCAAACTATGGCAACTAAGGCCAAAAAGTCCCCCATGATGCCTAAAAATACAAGTGCGATCAAAGGGGGAAAATACAAGAAACCCCATGCCTTTCCCGCAGCAGAAATGTGCTGGTAGCAGGGACCTCGCCGCGGCGAGCTTTAGGCCGTAGGTTTCCTGCAATTTTCTGCTCTGCTGCACTTCCTTCCGAGCAGCATATATTTTGATTCCGAACTCCGATTGCGGATCCGTAAAGTCCGTAGCGTAGCTAACTCACTCATCTATGACATATCCAAAATTCAGCTCATTTGGATCATCTATGAAATATTTATGCATGTTCTAGTGAGCAGCTATCTACATTCTTGTACAATTTGCTCCGGGTTCTAATTGCTTTGAAGCTCAAGCATGACTCGCGGGGTGGGTAGACGACTCGCATCATTGATACGCAACTCCGAATCTCTCTAAGATGTCAATACCTACAAACCACGGAGAAAACGATCAAAACGAGAACAAAAACACAAAAACGAACAAAGGCCAAACAAAGGGGCCAAAAACACAAAAGACACGAAAACACGCAAAGACACACAAAAACTCGGATCAAAACAAAATGTTTTGGGCTTAAGAGATAGGTAATAACGACGTTTTAATGGCGTTATCAGATTTCAATCAAATCCTAAGGAATCTTATCTCTTAGCTGCCAAGAGAATTCTGAAATATATTAAGGGCACTCAAGAATTGGGATTGTGGTATCCTAGAGAATCTGGATTTGAGCTTATTGGATATTCAGATTCAGACCTTGCTGGCTGCAAAATTGATAGGAAGAGCACAGCAGGTGCTTGTCAATTTTTGGGCAGTCGTCTGATCTCATGGATGAGTAAGAAACAGACTTCAGTATCCATATCTACTGCTGAAGCTGAATATATAGCTGCTGGAGCATGCTGTGCACAGATACTATGGTTGAAGCTTCAACTGGAAGATTACAATATCAAGATCAGTGGAATTCCAATCTACTGTGATAACACAAGTGCAATATCTCTTACTCAGAATACTACAAGTCATTCAAGGACTAAGCATATTGAGATCAAGCATCACTTCATTAGAGATCATGTTGAAAAAGGAAATGTTATGATTGGGTATGTTCATACAGACAATCAGATAGCTGATATTTTCACCAAACCTCTAAGTGAAGTAAGGTTTTCAACTCTAAGAGCTGAACTAGGACTATTAAATTTGGATGCATGAGCTGAGGGGAAACTTATCAGAAGACAGAAGTTCATCAGCACGGTCATCCATTATTATGTTCAAGAATTAACTCTCAACAGACTAGTTAACTTATGAATTCTTAAAGAGAGGGGGAACGTGTAAGACTAGCGGTACTTCTGCTCTAAAGATGAAAGTGGTTAATGACAGTTAGTTGAAGTTATGTTATTAGAAGATGTGTTCTTAATTCTTGAAGACTGAAGATTAATTTATCTTGCTGGATTGACAAACAGCAGAGGAAGATTACTAGCTATTGACTTTCTCTAGTAATATCAGATAACAGATCACTCGTCTGTCAGATAAGTTAAACTCTACTCATCTGATACATTATATAAGCATGGTTATAAATCGCATCTTTTGAAACACGCTTTTATAAGTAACAGATAAGTGCCGATTGAGTTTCCCGCCCATCTGACATTAAAATAATAAATTTGAAGTCATTAATTCTCACCCGCACGATTTAAAAACTGTCATATTGATCTTACGGTGATAGAATAGTGTCCTGCAAGCCAACTGTTTTGGCTGCATTTAATTGAAAGGACCATTCGATTGGATTAATAAATGCATTTATATATATGGTCAACTTTATCTTATGTAATAATTATCTACGCATAAGGATAGAAGTCCTTAGATCACAGGGCTATGGGACAACCCGTGGACTGATCTCCAAGGCCGTGATCTAGAATATATTCAAGAGTCGTAGAATCCAATAGAGATAGGACATCATTGGATTCGGTTAGACTCTCACTATTGTGTATACTCCGATGAACTGGAGAACGCTGGGGTCCACGAGCGTGACTGGGATAGTCGATACACATAAGTGGGTGGCTTGCTGGGATGGCAAGCGCACTGAATACCCCAATTGGAAATAACTCACCATGGAAGCGGTAGTCGCATATCGGGGTTGAAGTTATTCCATATTTATAATAGTATACGAGGAACGATCCCTAACTACTTGAGGTGATAGGGTTTATCTGGTGCGAGAACGTCTATACTTTGATATGAGTTCCGACTGACTGGGGATCGCCAGAAAGTCTCTGCGGACTCATGTTGGGTATAGAGGAACTCATATGCAGATTCATATCATCAACAAAGGATCCATTGACTCGACTTGATAGGTTGGGAAATTCTCCTATGAATTTCTGTGAGAAATTAATTCTGGTAAAATCCTTGGCCAAGGTATCTGACGACTTTATGTAAGTAGCTCATAAAGATTAAGTCAAAGAGAATTTATTTCGAGACCAGAGTACATAAGGTCAAGACAAAAGGAAAGGGAATCCGATGAAAGACCATACCCTTAAGTCTCGACTGGGAGAATTGATCGATGGAGAGATTATGTCGTATATGAAAATTATAAATGATAAAAGGTTCACTGAATTAATTCACCAGTGATTGGGCTCCATGGGCTTGTGGCTGGACATCGACCGTGGAGTGTGGGAGAATTCCCAAATTGGCAGGGGTGCTGATTTTGGAATGGTCAATCGACAGAGTGTTCGATTGATTTAGAGTAAGTCTTACTCGAATAATTAAATAATATTTAATTATAACCCACGGCCAATTATGTGGTGAACCTACGGGGGCATACACAATACACAAGTAGCGAAAGCGAGAAATTAAGAACGACCGAGTCGACTGGGTGAATAATCGACTGGTCGATTATATTGTGTGGGTCGACTGGGTCGACCCAATTGGAACAAAATGGGATCCAATTGGAATTGGATCTGGATCATAAATTAAATTAGAATTTAATTTGTGGATTAATTAATTAAGTTGGATTTAATTAATTGGAAAGAATTTAATTAAATAGACTTAGAGTCTTATTTAATTAAATTGGAGATTAAGTTAATTAATTGGGCTATTTAATTGGGAGATTAAATTAGGCCTGGTCAAATTAATTAACTGGGCCATGAATTAATTAGGAGACTAGGTCTTCTAATTAAAGAGGGCCATGGCCCATGTAGGAGAGATAAGACCTAGTCCTAATAGGACTAGGTTAGGGAGATAACTATAAGTAGCTATCTTATAGTTATTTTTCACAGAACTCCATATACAAAATTGAGCAAGAGCAAAAATACTCTCTCCCTCTCCCTAGCTATATCGACCGAACCCTTCTTCCACTTGGAAGAATTTTTCGTTTTTGAGTTTTGTTCCTATATCGTTCCTAATTCCTAGTTCATAATATATCTCGTGTTCTAGCTGATCGAGATATATTATTTTCGTGATATTGTGGTGTATCAACTCGTAGAGGCGCAACACGTGGGGCGCTACTCAAAAGGTGTGGGTCGATTTTGTTGGAGCAGAAATCAGAGTTCGTTTTGCTAGCCGAGGATTTGCAAGGAGATAGGTATAAACGAGAAAACTTATACTATCGTTTTATTTATATTCATATATATACAACTAGAGAATATCCTGGCAAGATTCCTTAAGAGGCCCTAAAAGTTTTTATATTCCGCTGTGCCTAGGGCTGTTTATCTTACCGAATCCCAACAGTGGTATCGGAGCCAACTCTAGGCTTTGTATATATATGAATTTGCAAATTCTGTGTTTATTAAATCATATGTTTGATTTATGTGGCTAGTTCTTTAACTTTGCATGTTATAGGACGTATGTTTGGTTAACTTAGAGTTAATGTTTAATTTTGGATTCGAAAATTTTATCATGATAGTTTTAATTTTGGATTGGGATTTAATTGACTGGGTTTGTTGAATTAAATCTGAAAGTAATCGAAGAAACAAAAATAATATTTTTATTGGATCAAACCCGCGATGGCACGCGGCGGTGCGCGGCAGCGCAACTCGGCTAGGCAGCCACTGCGAGCCGCGACCTGCGGCAGCGTGCGAACAGCACGCTGTCCGCTCATGCTGCGCACAGTAGCAGCCCACGGGCTGCTGTCTGCGTGCTGCTGTGCGCGGCAGCCTGCTGTCGCACGCAGCCCACGCACCGCGGCTGCTGTCGCGTGCAGCTCACGCGCACCTGGTGGTCGCGCGTGGGCTGTCCTACATGGCAGTCCTGATTGGTCTCGACTAGTCGTTTTTGGGTTGGATTCTAATTCTGCCTATTTTGAAAGTCCTAAAATCTTGGAGATTTGGTTGTTATGGAATCTTGGTGAATCTTGGATTGATCTTAGAGATCTAATTAACAAGGAAACTTAGAGTTTTATTTGTGATAAGACATTTAATTAGAATTAATGTCTAGAAAGTTACCAAGATTAAAAGATCTTAGAGGTCTTATTAAACAAGGAAACTTAGAGTTTCAATTGTAAGAAGAGATTTAATTAAAATTAATCTCTTCTAGTAAGTTACCAAGATTAAAGATCCTAGAGATCTTATTAAATTAGGAAACTTGGAGTTTTGGATAAGGTAGAAATCTTGGTGGATTTGGACACTACCTTAGTTAACTAATCTATTCAAAATAGTATTATCTTGAGAATCTTAGAGATTTGTAAAATTGGGAAACATAGAGTTTTGGATAAGATAGTAATCTTGGAAGATTTGTAACTATCTTAATTAACCAACTTTATCAAGATAAGAGTTGTAGATTACTTAGAACTCAAGTAAGAGTTAATTAATCTTAGAGATTAATTGATGATTCAAAATTAAATTAACTTGGATAATTTTTGTGAATTAAAATTAAAGGAGCCGGTAAATTTACATTTATGCCCTTATGTGAATTTATGCATGTTCTTGAGTGAATATGTGGATTTGTCGATTTTGCCCTTAAGCCCTTTGTAGTTTTGGTTTATTTATTTTATGGGTTGTAATTAAATGGGCCTGATTGGTGCCCTTGCTTGCGCAAACAATTGTAATAGAATAGGGCCTTTATTTTTATAAGCTAGGCTTAGATTAGGCTTGGAGTCAAGAAGACCTCATGAAGATTTGGAGATCCACATGGAGGCCCATTACCTTGGAGGACATGGAGGCCCAATTCATTACATAGAGGCCCAATCAAGATGGATATTACAAGAAAGCCCATGATGTATGGGTTTGAAAATTGTAATAGTTAGGACATTTAATTTCCACCCTAGACTGACCAATTGGTCCATCATGTGGCTCGTGATGGATCGCATAGGATGTCAATCGACCAATCATATGTCCAATTCTAGGTGATATATGCTTACTATTATTCTTTGATGTATGTCTTGCATGCTTAGAATAGATCACGTAAACGAGATAAAGCATAATCTGATGAGACCTCGCACGAAGAAAACTTAAAACCTCCAATTGAACTTAAAAACTCAATTAGAATATTAAATCGATTAACGGGCGCATATGAATGGTGTCTATGGTCCGAGCCTATCCAATTACTAGGTCTTAGGCATATTGTACAAATATATCTCGATGTCTCACGAGTCGTGGGTCGAGCTATAGGAAGATGATATGTCTATTGCCTCGATGCACAGTTTAGTGCCAAGGGAGGGGATAGCAAGGTTCTAGGCGCTGTCTCACGAGTCGTGGGCCGTCTAGGATTGAACTATTTCTCTTCACGAGTATTGGACATGATTTAACGCGAGTAAGTATGGATGTCTCACGAGTCGTGGGTCCATAACAAAAACCGAGGCTGAATGAACTCAAGGGTTAGCTGGGATGGTTAACCGGCGACGTGATCGCCCACCAAGTGGATCGATTGGTATGGCCAACGAGTCGTGGGTACTGAGCGATTGCATTTGGGCCTTGAGCCCATTAGGAAATTTTTATTTCCTGAACCTTATGTGGGGGCATAAGTATTCGACAAAAATAGTGGGAGTAATTTACAAATGAAAACCATGTTTGTAAATTATGCATTGATATTAATCTGTCGCGTATTTATCGTCATGTTTATGATAGTTTTTCATAAATGAAGTATCCTTGAATATTTTACCATCATACTTGAATCAAATAAATTGACTGAACCCAAATGAATTTTTTGAATGACTTCAAAACTTGAGAAATTATTCTCGAGTCCAAGCAATGACTCATCTCCTTACAAAGATTTCATTGTTTTTCCTTTCGAAGTTACACTTCGACTGGAATGGTGATAGGTTTCACCAAGCTGCCTTTTTCGAAGTTACTCTTCAAATAAGAAAGGTGATAAGTTTCACCAGAGGGTTGATGATGGTTCTCAAGCCCAAATTTTCTTGAAGGCAAACATGAAGTCTCCCATGAATGGGAAGTAACATCTTGTGAAAAGGCCTCAAAAGGCTCGAGAGATGGAAGAAGAGGAATGAATCCTCTCTAAAGGGAAATAACCTTGGAGGTTTTTTCTGTAAGGATGATAAGTTGAAAAATCAATCAAAATGATTCTTCCATGGATTAAGATCAAGGGAAGAGGGAATTGAACCTATTCATCCCATAAGGGATGATTAAATTTTATTGAACTTAACCTTATGGTTAAAGTAATGCATAAGGGTGTTGGATGCCCGATGAAGCACTCATTGATGCATTCAATGCATCTAAAGCCATGAATTATTTAGATCATTGGAATTTGCTTATACCATCCCTTGTCTTAAGGGATGTGATAGTTCCATAATGGTTGGAACTGATTGCGCTATAAGATTTATACGCAAAAGGTGTACATAAGCAAATGAGTATGGATACTCATATATCGACTAAATAAAATATGCATAGTCAATAAAATACAAATAATCAAGATTTCACACACTTGAGTCGTAAAAACCGAAAGGCGATACACGAATACTAAAACATATTTCCGAATTAAAAGATTCAAAGACTGAGCTCGACTGGGTCGAGCTTGACTGGGATGTTGTACATAGTAACCGACTTTCGAATCTTGCTTAATGGAAATTAGATTTAGTAGTTGGTTGCTAGGCAACCAAGAGGCATAAACAATTGCAATGGATTTAATCCATTTATAAGTGTGTAGAAACACTAAAGCATTAGTGGGAGATAAGGCGTCTCTAGTACCCTCATGGGTAAAAGTACGTTGTGATGTACAATTCCAAATTAATTTTGGAATAAAAGAAGAGAGCCTAATCAATGAAAGCATGTAAGAGATTTGGATCAATTCAAAATCGAACATGCACGAAATTGATTATTTAATAGAGAACACTACAAGAAAATTGAGTTTTTGCTACAAATTTTTTATTATTATTTAAGATCCGTAATAAATGGTACCTTTTATTACGATATGTAGGCGTAATGAAAAAAATTCGTAATCTTACGATATTTTCTAATTTTTTGTTACGAAATTTTAATATCGTAATTAATACTATGGAATTGAATTTTCATTGTATCTCCATGTCATTAATTTTTCCCACCAAATGAAAAAATCTAGCAGCTTCCTTTCATTTTTCCCTCTCAATTAAAGAACCCAAATGATTTTACATTTTCCTTTTCTTTCAATTTCTCATAAAGCCCCACCAAAACACATAACCCCAAATTAATCGATCAATCATTAACCCACCTCTCTCCCACTTCACCTTACTCTCGATTTGAAGCATCCAGAGTATTAATCAGACAAAAATTGCTCCAACTCTCTCTCTCTCTCTCTCTCTCTCTCTCTCTATCTCTGGGAAGGAAGAAAATTCAAAAAGTAAGTGGAACTAATTGGCAACTTGAAAAGGCATTGCAAGGTAAATTTTTGGTTTATTTTGTAAGAAATTTATGAATTTGTAATAACAGTAAACCTAATTCCTAAGTTGATTTTCACGATTTTCCCAACTGTTGTCCATTTTTGTAATAATGTAAAATAAGCATCTTATACCATCATAGAATTGTGCTTTTAGTTGCTATCGTACAGCGAATCTGAGTCACGAAACTTTTGAGTTTTCTTATTTGATTTTGTTTCAAATTGTAGTTCAGATCAAGTGCATAGATACAGAGCCTGTAAATATACAGAGCGATGGGGGTTTCGAATAATACGAGGGGTTTAGTATTAGCAATGTTGTCGAGTTTGTTCATCGGAACTAGTTTTATTTTGAAGAAGAAAGTTCTGCTTCATGCTGCTGCTGCTGGTACTCGAGCAGGTATTAATATATTTTTATTTTTATTTTCAATTTTGACTTTTCAGTTTTCATGAATTAACATTCCAGTTTTTTTTTAAATAATTTTCAATTTTATTTTAATATAGAGATCTGCTATTTTATTAATGTGTATAAGATTTGATGTGTGATATAGTATTGTGGTGTTGACTGATATTTATTCAATTAATCCACGTCAAGTGATTTTTATTGTATTTTGCGTGGATAAATTGCTGAATTGTTATTGATGAAATAATACGGTCTGCTTATTTTAATTTTGGAGTGGAATGGAGTAGTATTATAGGAAATACATTAGGTGTGTTTCTTATGGGGTTTTTGATATATGGTTATTGCAAAGAAAATGAAAAAAATGGACTGCAAATCCTAAATTTTGACATACTGTATGTTGATTTATAAGAGAGGAAAATAGGGGTAATTCTAGCCAGATCAGGACTGGACAAACCCAAAGTATGTACCTGAATGCACTTGCTTTGTGGTTGGATAACACTCTTAGGTGAGTGACCAATCATATGACAATTGCAATACACTTGCGTTGTGGTTAAAATTATTGATCGAGGTACTTATATAAGTATTTGCATACTTTTAACTATTTTTGACTATATGCTACTGGGATCCTGTTAATTTCCAGTTTGTTGTTCGAATGAATTCAATTGTGTTCAACTTTCCAATCTATAATTGCAAGTGTAGAACTAGACAAAATTGGACTAGTTCCACTAAATTTGGAAGTAGTATATGCTAGAAGATATTTTTAATGGTTGGTCTTTAGGTCTCAGCCTTTTGCTATTAAACTTGTTAAGATCCGAGTTTCTCTCGGGTTTGGATCGGATCCGTAACCCAATTTATGGACACTCACCATTCATGTTATTAGTAGCAGGCGTTGGGGGCTACACTTACTTATTACAACCTCTTTGGTGGGCAGGCATGATTACAAGTAAGTTGTGGAATCATACTTTGTTCCCCTTTACTCCCTCAGAGGTTATGTTTGGAACTTGGATTTTAGAGATGAAAATAAAAACGAAAAATTGTCTTTCATTTGATGCAAGATAAATATATTACCTACAAAATTCACTGATTCTTTAATTTTTCGTTTCATGCAGTGATTGTTGGTGATTGTTGGAGAAGTAGCAAATTTTGTTGCTTATATTTATGCACCAGCTGTTATAGTAACTCCTCTTGGTGCATTGAGTATTATCATTAGGTACTTTCAAACTTCTTTTGACCTCTATTTGTGACTAAATTAAATTTCCCAATGACTTTCTGATAAAAGTTTAATTTACTAACCTTTTTTTACATGAATTTTAAAGTGCTGTTTTGGCACACTTTATGTTGAAGGAACGATTGCGAATGATGGGTGTATTGGGATGTGTAGCCTGCATTGTAGGATCTATAATTATCGTTGTCCATCATAAAGAAGGTATTAATATCACATGAGAGAAAGTTAAATCTGATAAAAATGGTTTGACCGTAGGAGAAGCTGAAGATAAATGTGTTCTTTGGGATATTGCAAATGTGAGTTTGTCTAATCATTTGTTTAGTTAAACAAGTATTGAATATTTTCTTTAGCTTACTTGATTTAGTATTTGTTTTTACAGGTTGCGAAACTTTAAAACGGGTGTTCTATCTACGTAAATATGGGAAATGTTTGATGAGCTAGCTACTAAGGTTTCCTCTTCATATTTTGAGATTGCATATGTTAATGCGAATGACTGCGTTGTGAGGAATTGAAGACTTGTCTTATTTAGGAATGTGAATGCGTTGAATGTGTTGTCATGATTTTGAGACTTGTCTTTTTGTTGTGTAACTTTATTTAAAAGAAAGCTTTTAAGCTCTTAATTGATATGGTATTTACTTCTAAGTTAATGTGTATAAGATATCATCTTAAGTGTATGAACTTGAATAATGATCAAAATAAATGCTAATTAATAGATAAAAATGCATTAAAAAAATCAAAGTTTTGCTTACAAAAGTGTAAGCGTAACAAATACACACAAATAAAAAAAGGGTTTTGCTTACGAAATTGTAAGTGTAACAAACACCATTTTGTTTTTAGTTATGAAAAAATAGGCGTAACAAATGCCTTTATATCGTAACAAAAAATTTATTTTTTATTACGGAAAACACCACCGTAACAAGCAGTCAAAATTTTATTCACCAATACTTACGGTTTTCTAAGCGTAACAAAAGGCCTGTATTTCGTAATAAATAGTTTTTGTTACGAATGTTTAACCGTAACGAAGCATTAGCTACGCCTCCAATCCTTACGGCCGAAAAATCGTAATCTGCCCGTAATAAAAGGGTATTTATTACGAAAAATGTATATTTATTACGGTTTTCCCATTGTAACAAAAAGTCATTTTTCTTATAGTGGAATTAGATTCTCGAAATGTAAGACTCGCTCAAAACATTGTCAGTTGTTGAGCATTTTGGACATGTAAATGTCCATTAAGAAATCTTACATGAAATTCCTTATTCAAACAAATGAAACTTGATCGAGAAAATCAAAGATACTGAGCTAAGTATCTCTGAAGCCAGATCCAAAACATATCACATGATATGAGTTTTGGTATTGTACCTTCATATGCATTCATGCGCATATGGGGTCTCCCGCTTATGTGAATAAGCTAGGTGGGAGATAAGTTGGACGTAAAGTCCATCTTATGCAATTCGTGGGGTATCCAGAAAACTCTATAGGATACAAGTTCTACGATCCTACAAGATAAACTACGTTTGTATCAAGGAACGCACACTTCTTGGAGAAGGATTTCTTGCTAGGCAAGAAGGAACACAACGTAGAACTAGATGAGGTCACTGAAGCTGAAAAGACCAAAGAGGTCGATCAAGCTGACATCACCACAGGCAGTGGGAGAACAAGAGCATGAAAGTACATCAGAGAGTACACCGATACTTCGTAGGTCAGAATTAAAGACAACGTAGAGAACCCAAGAGGTACTACGGTCTGCTGCGTGAGACTAGACAGTCTCTAACCGACCCAAGGACTTACGAAGAGGCTATGCTAGGCATAGACTGGGGAAGGTGGCGTGAAGCCATGGAATTCGAATTGGACTCCATGCACTCGAACAAGGTCTGGGCCTTGGTAGATCCACCAGTGGGAGTAGCTCCCGTGGGTTGCAAGTGGATCTATAAGCGAAAGCTTGGAGTGAACGGAGAGGTAATAACCTACAAGGCGCGACTAGTGGCAAAAGGATACACTCAAAGGCCAAGCATCGACTTTGAGGAGACCTTTTCACCCGTCGCAATGCCTAAATCCATTCGAATCTTGCTGGCCATAGCTGCGTGGTATAACTACGAGATATGGCAGATGGATGTAAAGACTGCCTTTCTCAATGGGGACATTGACAAGGAGATCTACATGGAGCAACCAAAAGGATATACATCCAAAGGAGATGAACACAAGGTGTGCAAACTCCAGAGGTTCATTTATGGACTGAAGCAAGCTTCCCGAAGTTGGAACATTCGTTTCGATGAGACAGTCCAAACTTTTGGATTCATCAAAAACATGTTCGAACCTTGCGTGTACAAGAAGGTCAGTGGGAGTACAGTTGAATTTTTGGTGCTTTACGTTGATGACATTCTTCTCATTGGAAATAATGTGAAAGTGTTGTCCGAAACTAAAGCATGGTTATCTACACAATTCTCAATGAAGGATTTGGGAGAAGCACCCTTTGTACTGGGTATAAGGATCTACTGATATAGATCAAAAGGACTGCTGGGCCTCTCCCAATCGCAGTACATAGATAAAATCTTGAAGAGATTTGATATGGAAGAATCCAAGAGAGGATTGCTTCCAATGAGACATGGAATTGCACTCTCTAAGTCTATGGCCCCAAAGAAGCCTGAAGAGAGAAGCATTATGTCTCGAGTACCATATGCATCCGCAATAGGAAGCATAATGTATGGTATGTTATGTACGAGACCAGACGTAGCATACTCTTTAAGCGTTACAAGTCGCTACCAGTCTGATCCAGGTGAGCAGCACTGGATAGCCGTAAAGACAATTCTGAAGTACCTGAGAAGGACTGAGGAATTGTTCTTGGTATACGGTGGAAGAGAATTGAAATTGGAAGGCTATACTGATTCTAGCTTCCAATGTAATGTAGACGACTTCAAGTCGACATCTGGATACGTGTTCTGCCTCAATAATGGTGCGGTAAGCTGGAAGAGCTCCAAGAAAAACACTACCGCAGATTCAACCACCGAGACAGAATACATTGCCGCGAGTGAAGCAGCAAAGGAAGGTGTTTGGATGAAAAACTTCATCCAGGAATTGGATGTGATACCTAGCATTGTCGAGCCATTACTATCTTCTGTGATAATAATGGAGCTATCTCGCAAGCGAAGGAGTCGAGATCTCATCAGAATCCAAGCACGAACTAAGACGATACCATTTGATATTTATATCATTGGTAGAGGAGCCATGAAGATGGAACGTGTCACCTCAAGGGATAATACGACGGACCCGCTATCTAAGCCATTGCCTCAAAGGCATCCGAAAACATCTGTGTAAGATGGGAATCAGAGGTGTGAAAAGTTGGCTTTAGTACAAGTGGGAGATTGATAGAATAGTGTCCTGCAAGCCAACTGTTTTGGCTGCATTTAATTGAAAGGACCATTCGATTGGATTAATAAATGCATTTATATATATGGTCAACTTTATCTTATGTAATAATTATCTACGCATAAGGATAGAAGTCCTTAGATCACAGGGCTATGGGACAACCCGTGGACTGATCTCCAAGGCCGTGATCTAGAATATATTCAAGAGTCGTAGAATCCAATAGAGATAGGACATCATTGGATTCGGTTAGACTCTCACTATTGTGTATACTCCGATGAACTGGAGAACGCTGGGGTCCACGAGCGTGACTGGGATAGTCGATACACATAAGTGGGTGGCTTGCTGGGATGGCAAGCGCACTGAATACCCCAATTGGAAATAACTCACCATGGAAGCGGTAGTCGCATATCGGGGTTGAAGTTATTCCATATTTATAATAGTATACGAGGAACGATCCCTAACTACTTGAGGTGATAGGGTTTATCTGGTGCGAGAACGTCTATACTTTGATATGAGTTCCGACTGACTGGGGATCGCCAGAAAGTCTCTGTGGACTCATGTTGGGTATAGAGGAACTCGTATGCAGATTCATATCATCAACAAAGGATCCATTGACCCGACTTGATAGTTTGGGAAATTCTCCTATGAATTTCTGTGAGAAATTAATTCTGGTAAAATCCTTGGCCAAGATATCTGACGACTTTATGTAAGTAGCTCATAAAGATTAAGTCAAAGAGAATTTATTTCGAGACCAGAGTACATAAGGTCAAGACAAAAGGAAAGGGAATCCGATGAAAGACCATACCCTTAAGTCTCGACTGGGAGATTGATCGATGGAGAGATTATGTCGTATATGGAAATTATAAATGATAAAAGGTTCACTGAATTAATTCACTAGTGATTGGGCTCCATGGGCTTGTGGCTGGACATCGACCGTGGAGTGTGGGAGAATTCCCAAATTGGCAGGGGTGCTGATTTTGGAATGGTCAATCGACAGAGTGTTCGATTGATTTAGAGTAAGTCTTACTCGAATAATTAAATAATATTTAATTATAACCCACGGCCAATTATGTGGTGAACCTACGGGGGCATACACAATACACAAGTAGCGAAAGCGAGAAATTAAGAACGACCGAGTCGACTGGGTCGACTGGGTGAATAATCGACTGGGTCGATTATATTGTGTGGGTCGACTGGGTCGACCCAATTGGAACAAAATGGGATCCAATTGGAATTGGATCTGGATCATAAATTAAATTGGAATTTAATTTGTGGATTAATTAATTAAGTTGGATTTAATTCATTGGAAAGAATTTAATTAAATAGACTTAGAGTCTTATTTAATTAAATGGGAGATTAAGTTAATTAATTGGGCTATTTAATTGGGAGATTAAATTATGCCTGGTCAAATTAATTAACTGGGCCATGAATTAATTAGGAGACTAGGTCTTCTAATTAAAGAGGGCCATGGCCCATGTAGGAGAGATAAGACCTAGTCCTAATAGGACTAGGTTACGGAGATAACTATAAGTAGCTATCTTATAGTTATTTTTCACAGAACTCCATATGCAAAATTGAGCAAGAGCAAAAATACTCTCTCCCTCTCCCTAGCTATATCGACCGAACCCTTCTTCCACTTGGAAGAATTTTTCGTTTTCGAGTTTTGTTCCTATATCGTTCCTAATTCCTAGTTCATAATATATCTCGTGTTCTAGCTGATCGAGATATATTATTTTCGTGATATTGTGGTGTATCAACTCGTAGAGGCGCAACACGTGGGGCGCTACTCAAAAGGTGTGGGTCGATTTTGTTGGAGCAGAAATCAGAGTTCGTTTTGCTAGCCGAGGATTTGCAAGGAGATAGGTATAAACGAGAAAACTTATACTATCGTTTTATTTATATTCATATATATACAACTAGAGAATATCCTGGCAAGATTCCTTAAGAGGCCCTAAAAGTTTTTATATTCCGCTGTGCCTAGGGCCGTTTATCTTACCGAATCCCAACATACGGTTCATGTTCATCACGATAACCAAAACCTAAGGAAACCTATAAAATCCGATCTGAACAGATTATTCGACTTACGCACACAAAATTCCAAAATTCTCTAACTCTCTAAGCTATCTGTTTTCTAGCTCTCCGTTTTCTGCAGATTTACATCACTTAATCACTCAAATGGCTATTGCTGAGGGAAGATACCTTAGTTACGACAAATTCTTCAAAACTGGTACTGATCTGACGAGGGAAATCTTGGTAAAGATTAAGGAAGCATCACTGGTTCCAATCTTAGAGGCACATGAGGAGCGAGTTTACCTGGATGATGTAGAACACTCTACAAAACCAAAGAATTTAATCCTGAAAAAACTATCATGACTGCTACGATTGGGGGAAAGAAGATCTGTATTTCAGCTGCTGTTTTAAGTGAAGTGTACAAGCTTACGAATGAAGGAGGAGATGTTACTGACCTAGGGTCTGATAAAGAGGAAGATTTTTGGCAAGTTTGCGCCAAAGAGAGAGAGAGGAGTTGACAGGGTCTCTGATGAAAACTCAATTGAAAGATGAGTATCAGAGATTCGTAGACATAATTGCGAAGGTACTGGACTGCAGTACAAGTTCTTTGGATGGGTTGCCAAGGAAGAGATACTAAACCATGATTTGCATCCATTATGGACTGAAGGTAAACTGGGTAGCTCATGTATATGATCTGCTAAGTGACGAGAAGAAAAACTATGGGATTATATTGAGTCATCTGTTTTTGAGTTTGGGATGTCCATTGGCAAACGGTAAGACCATTCATGGTGGCAAAGAGTTCAAGTTGTATGAACCAGTAAGAAGTGTAGTCACTTCTAAGAGAAAGACTACTACTAAAGCTGCTAAGGAACCTGCAAAGAAGGGCAAAAAGACTGGTCAGACCAGTAGGTCTGCTGATCAAACAGTAAGCACTACTGTTGAAGCTGGATCAGGACAGCCTGAAATTGAAGTTCCTGAGAAAGCCATTGATGACTTCACCAAAGAGATTGAAAAGATGGAGACTGGATCATCTCCTGAAAGGACAAGAATCTGTTCATATTCAACCTGCCAAGAGAATGAGGACAAGGAGCGCTGCTAAAGGACCTCCTCAATCTAAACCTTCAAAGAAAATTGCCAAGTCAAGGGCAAAAAGAAAAGTCACATTCTCTGAAGAACCAACTGAAACAGTGAGGGAGACATCAGCATCAACAGAGAGACCAGTTGTTATTGAAGAACCTGCTGCTGGGCATGCTGAAGACTCATCTGTTGCACTGTTTGCTGAAGTTAGAGAAGAACAGCAGACTGGCACAACAAATGAAGGGGATGCACTTCTTCTGCACCCTACTCCTGTTGCTGCCACTCCACTTCAAACAGTGGAAAGTCCTTAAGCAAAGAAGAGAAGGACCGGTAAAAGTGTGATTCCCTACCTTACTGCTGCTGAAAAGAAGAGATTAGATGAGGTAGAGAGGAAAAGAAAGGCCGAAGAAAAGGCTGAGGAAGATCGCCTAAAGGCCCTTGAGCTCAAAAGACTGGAGGAAGAGGCCAGTAAAATGACTCAAGAACAAAGGGATGTTGTTGAAGTAGCAGAGTAGGCTGCTGCTATTGAAGCAAGCACTAAGGACTCACATGGTCCAAAGCATACTGGTGGCATTGTAATTGGTGAACAGAGAGATCCCACCAAGCCTAAACCAGTCATGCCTACTCCAGCAATACAACCTAAGAGAAGAGAAGAGGTTAAACTGGCATTGGAGATTGTCAGAGATGACCCTGATACTTTTGAAGAGTTTATTAAAAGGTTGGATGCTGAAAATGCAAAGATCACTTGTCTGACGATGTTCAATAAAGAGAAGATCAGATATAACAGGTGGAGAGACTATCGTTTGACAAAGAACAAAGATCAAATTGCAAGTTGGAAACCCTTTGCTGATGAAGAAGCCTGGGTGCTAAAGTGGCTTGAGACAGGTTCCCTAACTCAAGCACTAGACTCAAAATTATTTCTGGATAAATTGAGACTGAGGATCAGTCATATTGTAAGGGCTGAGGCAAAGAAGATTTATGAATTTGTTCCTGAGGAGTTTTCTGAAAATGAAGACCTCAAGGAAAGATCAATCAAGCTGGCAGTTTCCCAAACAATGGAAACTTGGGCCAGAATGGCTAGAGAGATGAAGGGGCAACCAAGCACTATGATTCCCCTTCCAAATCTGAAGCAAATTGTTTATGGACCTACTATTAGGCCATATGAAGAGCTGCCTGAGGATCCAATCTCCCCATTCATTCCACTTGATGATTTTACTTGGATTTCTCACAGGTCTACTTTGGATAATGCAGGTTTGATGAGAACTGTTGTATCTGTTAAGAAAGTTCAACCACATGCTGATCAGAATAAGGAGAAAGAAGGAACTTCTGATCCTGAAGATAATACTAAGGAAAAAGAAGGAAATTCTGACCCTGCTGATCAACCCAAAGACAAAGATAACAAGTCTGAAACAGCTGATAAATCAAAGGAAGAGGAAATCATTCCACATCAAGCTGATCAGATTAAAGAAAAAGAGGTTTCTGCCGAACAAAATGATCAGACTAAGGAGAAGGAAAGCACTCCTAGTCAAGCTGATGAGACCAAGGAAGAAGAGCCTGCTTCTGGTCCAGCCGATCAGACAACTGAAGAGACAACTCATGCAGCAGAACATATTACTGATGAGGCAACTCCTGCCTTACCTCCTATTTCAACTGACATTTCTTCTCAATCTTTACAGCCAAGTCTGTTGGATTCCATTCAACAGATAATTTCAAGTTCTATGAAGGGACTAGAGGAGAAGATCATTACTAATCTTTTGACTGCTTTAAGTCAACCAACTCAACAAGCTGCTATTGTTCCTACTTTGCTGATAGAAGACACTGCTCAGAATGTGGAAGCTATCAGACAAAATGTGAATGTTATTAGAGCAAGAACACAAAGTACAGCTGCTGGTTGGAGGGAGATTACTGAAACAGTTGAGATGGCCATTCATGCTGAGGATGAAACTCTGCAAAATATGATGAAGGACTTCAAGGCATCTGCTGATTTGCTGTTAGCAACTCAAATTCAGTTAGGTGACCAAGGAGAAGTTGTTCTAAATAGAATGGAGGCATTTGAGGCCAATCAGCTCAGACAACAAGCTCAACTGGATGCTATGGAAGAAAACATCAAACTTCTGTGTGAATCACTTCAAATCCCACCAGTCTTACCTAAATATCCAATCAACCCTGCTGATGATGACAAAAAGGGGGAATATAGGGTACTTAGTGAAAAAGAAGACATTAGTGAAAAAGAAGACAGATTTGAAGACACTGAAGTACTGGGGGAATCTGCTGAAGATGAGAATGCTGATGAAGAAAATGAAGGAAATAGCAGACCAGTAGATCAGTTACATACAGAAGAAGCTGATAAAACTGAAGCTGAAGAAGAAACTCCTAAGGAAACAGCAAAAACTGACAAAGAGATTGCTGCTGCCAAGGACTCAGCTGAAGAACAGCTTAACCCTGATGCTAAACAGAAGAAGTTGGAGCTGTTAAAACAAAAGTTCTTCAAGGAGTTGGAAGCTGAATCTTCCAAACCTGCTGAATAAGAAGAAGAAATCAAGGAAGCCGAAGAAGACAAGAACGAAGAAGACAAGCCAGAAGACTAGTCTTGTTTAGATTACTTCTTTTTAATTCCTTGTAAATTTTTTTTTTGCACATCTCATCTACCAAACTTGTAATATATAATCTTTTGCAAATCTGTAAAAGTTCAAGTTTGAAATCCAATAAACTATTTCTATCTCAGAAATTTTTGAGGATCAAAACTTTAGTTTAGGTACAGGTACTTAGCTGATGTTTTGTCATCATCAAAAAGGGAGAAATTGTTGGATGAAGATGAAGATGAAGTGCAAAGAAGATAAGAAGATAAGGGAAGGTTTTGATGATTTCCAAAACGTCAAAATCAGCTAAGTATGGAAAGCTTAGGTCCCTTAGAAGAATTTTGAACAAGTAAAGAAGACATCAGAAGAGTTCAAAATTCGAAGCCCAAAAGACTACTGATCTCACGCTGAAACAGCAATCAGAAGGGTAGACCATCAGCTGACTCAAATCAGATTAGTTCAGTATTTGATCAGCAGAGTATCTATCAGCAGGGTTGCATCGATCAGCAGAGTAGAAGAGATCATGAGATAGTTCAACGGTAATAAATGCACTTGGTGTAATTAATGCTGCAAGAGAAGGGTAGTAATGACAAATGATTGAAGAATATTCTCGGATCAGCATGGTGCATTTAATGCAGCTACAGGAAAGTACAGCAGAAAAAGTACTGTAGCAGGGAGCCGTTCTGAATTTGGGCTAAGGCTATGGATTTGAATTGTGATTTGCTTCAACGGTCATATTTTCAAATCCAAGTATAAATAGAGCTGATTTCGAAGAGAGACACACACAACAACATTTCTGAGATTTCGTTTTTGAAGCAGAAAATTTCTAAGTCTCAAGAAGCTCGAACAGCTCACTCGTCTGGTGGAAGTCATCTGTTGACAGAAACCCAGTTGAAGAAATTAGAAAATACATTTTGAGTGAATTTGTATTTAGCTGAGTGTTGTGCGAAGTTTAAATCCGTCTTTGTGAGTGATTTAACTTCAGAGGATAGTTTTCTGAGTGATTTCCTATTGCGAGCTTACACCCTTTTCATTTGTTGTTTAGGTGTAAGTGGAGACATATTGTAAACTTTGTGTTTATAGTATAACCCAGAATCTAAGTGATCTGGAAGAGTGGACTAAAGGATCTTCATCCATATAACCACTATAAAAATTCTTTGTGTTGATTTGCATTTACGTTTTTCTTGCATATTTTAAATTGCATAAGTAAACACTTTGAATTAATTGAAAGATTTTAAAGGAGTTTTTAAACTGGGGATAAAATCTTTTGAAAGACTTAGTCTACTTGTGAAAAACACTTTCTAATTATCCGCTGCAAGTAAACTCTTGAAAAACTAATTTTGCTGAAATCAGCTAAGTTGCTGTAAGATAAGTGGTCACTCTGCTGTTCAAGATTTGTTCATGATCAGCACAGTCAGCTTACTGTTCTTCATAAGCTTAGTCTGCTGACAGACGACATAAAAGTTTTAAGTCTAAAAATTTTCAGAGGTCTATTCACACCCCCCCCCCCCTAGACCTCATATGACCACTTGGGACCAACACAACAATTTCTCTAAATGATTTGATAAAAATCACAAAGTGTACTTAAATCTTTGAAAATATTCTTAACAAAAGTACCTTGGATACCTGACTTGGTGCACTTTGACTTGCACTTGTATCCATGGATCAAAATTTCGTTTCGAATGTATGTTTCGGAGAGCCAAATATTGAAAACTTTTCGAGACTATTTGAAAATATTTCAGAAACACTAAGGAAAATTTGTAAAAAAAGTTACTAAATTTAGGAAAATAACTAGGTTTAATGCAAATAAATAGTTTGGAATTACATCTTGTTTTCATTTCGCCTGATTAAAAAATGGAAACTTTTCGATGTTTTCGATGGAAAAGATGGAACTTTTGATCGGTGCTTGTATCAACATTGGAATACAAGGGCAAGTCAAAGTGCACCAAGTCAGGTATCCAAGGTATTTTTATTAAGAATATTTTTAATGATTAAGTATATTTTGTGATTTTTATCAAAATTTTTAGAGAAACTGTTGTATGTTCATTATATGTGATTTTTATCAATTTAACAGGGACACTAAATGTGTCAAGAGTATGTAAATTGTGGTACCAAATCTATTTTTCTGCAAAGCATGGTATCAAATGTGTTTTCTGTGGTAAAGTTTGGGACCAAAGTGTTTTGACCGATTTCTCATGTGAAAAACTCATGACCAATTTGAACTTGACGCGCGCGTGACGGTCACTCGCGAAATTTATGTCCAAAATTTAACAGAATGACTAAACGTGTCAAGACTCTCTAAATTGTGGTACCAAATCTGTTTTTCTGCAAAGCATCGTACCAAATGTGTTTTTTGGGATAAAGTTTGGGAACAAAAGTGTTTTTCCTTTTCTTTGTCTAAAAAATGGGAGTCACTTCCCGTAATAAAGTATCCGATTTATTGCGAGATGGATTTGAGACTTAAGGCTGTGTTTGGATAGGTTTTGGCCCGGTCTCGCGGGTTTCGCGAGACCGAATCAAAATCCTTTCAAATGAATTTTCGCCAAACCCATAAAACCATAAAAAATCTATTCAGAAACTCACAATCAAACTCTTCAAATCTATAAAACATTGATTTGACACCTACCACCTACTTTTTTCCCCAAATCTCACTAAAAAATAAATTGATTTGACACATATCACCTACTTTTTCCCCTAAACCCCAACATCCATATTCAATCCAACCGGGGTTTCAACTTATTTTAACCACAAAACCCAAGAGCCAAAACACATCCAAATAAAGTCTCAAAGGTTTCATTGAAACCACTCAAACCAATTTTTTTAAACCGAAACCCAGAAAACCGAGCCAAAACCCATCCAAATAGACCAAATAGTCCTTAAAGTTCTCATTTCCCATATTCATCCAGCATTGACCCCTATCATTTAATTATTTAAAGAAAAGTTACATTTAAGATCTCATCCACACCTTGAATTGACATACATAACTTTTTTAAAGAGAGAATTTCACTTTTGATACTTTAATTCTACATACTTTAGGGATTTGATACCACAACTTTTTATACCGATACATTTGATACCATAACTAAAATCAACTTTGCACATTTAATACTTCCGTCAAATTAATGACGGAATTGTCATGAGAATGTCACGTGGCCGTTAAAACTTTACACATTTGATACCATAATTTATGTTGACTGATAATTTTACCCCATAATATTTCAGGTTAATTATAAAAAAAAGCCCCACATCTCCAAATTTAGTGAAGATTTTAGTCCACATTGTTGCCAAATTTCCAAATTGACTCGAATAAGACCACGTGCTGACCAATTTAAAAAATTTTAAATCTGAATTTGGGGGAGAATTGCAATTTTGGTTGACTGATAATTTTACCCCATAACATTTCAGGTTACCAAAAAAGCCCCACATCTCCAAATTTAGTGACGATTTTAGTCCACATTGTTGCCAAATTTCTAAATTGACTCGAATAAGACCACGTGCTGACCAATTTAAAAATTTTTACTTATTTTATTTAAATAACTAATTTAATTTATAAACAATATTAATAAATTAAATAATACATTAAAATAAATATCACCAAAATTAAGAAAATATATTCTTTTTAAATATAAAATTTATATAATAGAATTAATATATTTAATATTTATAAAAATAATAAATTATATAATTTAAAATTATTTAATATTTATTAAAATAATAAATAATTATAATTAAAAAAAATTCCCCACCCACTCACCCAACCCAACCCACCCCCTCCCTACCCCGATTACCAGGTCAGTGGCCTGCGTCCTGGGTCTTCGGTCCCAGGCTACCGCCGGCCTAGGATCTTTGGTCCCAGGCCACCGTCGGCCTGGGATCTTCGGTCCTTGGCCGCGGTGGCTTGGATCGAAAAGTCGGCCTGGGTTCTCCGATCCCAGGCCATTGGCGGTGGCCTGGGACAGAAGACCTAGGCCGTCGACGACCTGGGAATCGGGGGTAGGGGGAGGGGTGGGATTTTTTTTTTAAATTAAAATTATTTATTATTTAATATTTTAATAAATATTAAATATATTAATTCTATTATATACCTTTTATATTTAAAAAGAATATATTTTCTTAATTTTTGGTGATATTTATGTTAATGTATTATTTAATTTATTAATATTGTTTATAAATTAAATTAGTTATTTAAATAAAATAAGTAAAATTTTCTAAATTGATCAGCATGTGGTCTTATTCGAGTTAATTTGGAAATTTGGCAACAATGTGGACTAAAATCGTCACTAAATTTGGAGATGTGGGGTTTTTTTGGTAACATGAAATGTTATGGGGTAAATTATTAATCAACATAAGTTATGGTATCAAATGTGTAAAGTTTAACGGCCAGGTGACATTCTCGTGGAAATTCCGTCATTAATTTGACGGAAGTATTAAATGTGCAAAATTGATTTGAGTTATGGCATCAAATGTGTCGATATAAAAAATTGTGGTATCAAATCCGAAAAGTATTTAGAATTATGGTATCAAAAGTGAACTTCTCTATGGATAAACACCTTTAATGATTCTTCTGATCATTAACTTTTTATAGAGTGATCCCTTTTATGAATTATTTGTTTTACTTTGATCATTCTCATATGGTACAAGATGAGCTAAAGTTCCAAAATAATTTTATGTTCTCTTCCCCAATTTCCTTCTTCCCCAAGTTTACGTAGTAGTATTTGTTTAATTTCAATTATTTTATCAATGAACTAAATTACGAAAATAGCCTCAAATTCCAAAGGGCCTCTCCAAAAATTCCAAAACCCTATTTCAAAAAACCAGGGCTCTTCATTATTTAATCTTGCTCCAATCAAAATAAAACCCATGTATATATTTCATATAAGAGAGGAAGGTAAGTGAATATCTGAAGATTTAGTTTGGATCATAGAAGGAAGGACAATTTTTGAAATTCTCCTATTTGATGATATAAATCATCAACTATTTAATAAATCAATCTACGCAACTAGTCTCCTGTATTTCTTGCTTCTACCCGCATTCATCTAGTCTCTCTCTCAGAATCAACAATGGCAAATTACGCTCTAATCCAAGAATATTAAGAATATTTTTGGAAAATTCGGAAATATCAAGAATATTATACATTGTAAAATAAATTAAAATAGGAATAAATTTGAGCATTTTCGTATCAATTCTAGATTAGACTTCTATGAAAATATAAACTTATCTATTAAATTTAAGAAGTGTCTAAACTTAAAATCAATTATATATAAATATATAAAATCATGATGAAATACACCATATAAAAAGAGAATTCATGTCATGCTACATCAATTACTCTTACATTTAAAGTTATTTAATTATGTAGCTTTTTAACTCCTGAACTTCTCAATTTACATTAATTGATATAAGTTACTTTTCACTTTCTTTGGATCAATCCCCAAAGATGAATTTTTATTTTTTGTGAATTGACACCATTTTTTTTTGTCATTTTACCTCAATATCTACCTATGCGTCTTTTTAATTTTTCCACATCTCACATTACACCTACTGATAAAATTTATCTTTTACTATTTATTTAGATCAAACTCTAAATAAGAATCATTATCTTTTGTGCTTGGAAAAAAACCCCTAAGAAATAGGTGATTAATTTACGCATCTATCTATAATAATTGATTAAGAAATTAAGAAACAAGAGAATTTCCTAAAAACCAAAATTTAAAAAACTCTCCAATAGTTTTGTTTCAATAAAATAATAAAGTTGAAATGTTGTGAAGCTTTTAATCATGGCATGGAAGCACTAATAGAAATTTTCTTCTTTGCTCTTCACCTTGATTATCAAGATTTATTTGCTTTTTAATCTGTAGTTGGGTTTAATTAAAAGTAATACTCCTAATTTATTTAAGTGGAATTTTGGAAGGAGTCTCCTAATTCCTCTTCCAAAATCCTATTTTGAAAATCCGTGGCTCTTCATTATTTAATCTCGCTCCAATCAAAATACAACCCATGAATATATTTGATATAAGAGAGGAAGGAAACTGAATATTTGAAGATATTAGGTTAAGGAAATTAGTTTGGATGATAGAAGGAAGGACAATTTTTGGAATTCTCTACTATTTAATAAACCAATCTACACACTAGTTGCTTCCACCCGCATTCATCTAGTCTCTCTCCTTAAAGTTCCAATTTTTTTTTATCATACACCGATCGGTTGTGTGTGAAATTCATAAGAGAAATACTCAATCAATAATGGAAAATTCGGCTCTAATCCAAGACCCAGAAACACCCAATTTAACTGCATCCACCTCTAAAAATGTCATTAAGAACGGGTCTCACAATTTTCAGATCCAAGGATTTTCTATCACAAAGGGTACGGGGGTCGGGAAGTCCATATCTTCAGATACTTTCCTTGTTGGAGGGCATTCGTGGCGAATTCGATTTTACCCTGATGGTTATGAGAAAGCTGATGAAAGTGGTGAAGTTCATGTTTCATGTTGGATTTTTGAGGTTGAATCAATTGTAAAATTGATATCAACTTGATGATTTGTTTGTTAATTAATTGTAGTTAGTTGGAGGAGAATAATTTTGGAGAGAATTCTTTCTTTCATTCAATTGCTTTCTTTTTCTTACATCACATTTGAGTAGCACACTTCTATTTATACTTGCCTATGGAATTTTCTAGAATATCTAGGATATTCACTAATTCTAGATTATTCTCTACTATCTTGAATTTCCTAGGATTACATGAGATTTATCTAGATTGTTCTATCAATTTATTCAACTTCATGATATCTCATGATAAACCTAGAATTTTCTAGAATCTTTAGGAAAAATCTCACATCTCAACACTCCTCCTTGAGATTTTTGCCTGATACTCCAAGCATCTATCAATATATCTCAAATTTGGATTTTGGAAGAGGCTGATTGTACTATAATGTGTCATAGGTGCAAATGACTTTTTGTAGACAACTCTCGCTTCTTGTGCATGTCTTTTTGCAATCAGCTTGGTCTTATGTTTGTTGATTGTGTCATTTCGATTTACCTTATTATGAATCCACTTTGCACCACTCACCTTTTTGTCTTTAGGATTTTTCATCAGCATCCATGATTGTCTTGTACATGTTGTTTTTATCTCCTCCTTCATTGCAGCTCTCTGTTTCTCGTATTGAGAAGTTTCATCGCATTTGCTTGGCTCCGTAAATGCCATTTGACAACTTTCATTAATATCCGTAATGGATCTGAATTTTTTTGGAGATTTGCTCCCAAAAGAGTCTTCCAACATTTCTTTTACTTTATTGATGGATTTTTTCTGGCCCTTCATTGTCTTATGTTCACGCGTTATTGGTGCTTCTAGTTTACTTCTATCAACATTTTTGCCAAAATTCTCAGTTGCAATTTTAAAGGTGCAACCATTAGCATCATCCATTTGTTTTTCTAGTAAACGTGTGTCATCTACTTTAGCTCTTAGTGTTTTTAATGATGATTCATGCATTCTTAATGGGAAGCTATTGTTCTTCATAACTATTTTAGCAATTTCTCTTCCCTTTTTGTCAATTATAAAGCATGAATCATTTTTAAAAGTTATAGAATACCCATTTTTCATCATTTGTGCCACACTTAATAGATTTTGATCAAGTTTAGGTACTAAAAGAACATTTTGGATAAGTTTAGTACCTGATTTTGTTTGGATGGCAACGGTTCCTTTACCTTCGGACTCGAGGACAACTCCATTTCCCATTTTTATTGGAACTTTGACCGTAGTGTCCAACTCTTGAAACATCTCCACATGTTTGGCCATATGACTCGTACAACCGCTGTCAATGTACCAAACATGTTTGTCGTTTGATGAAGGTTGACAAGCCATGAAAAGGTGTTCTCCTTCTGACTCGTCCTTGTCCTCGCTAAAATTAGCTTGATGTTTGTGCATTTTTTTGTTTTCATATTCTTGTTTGAGCCTACATATTTTCGCAATATGCCCAAACTTACCACAAAACTCACATGTCTTCTTCTTCCAACAATCCTTTGTAAGATGATTTGTCTTCTTGCACACACCACATGATGGAAAATTGTTTCTTTTCTCTCCTCCTTGACTGTTAATAGGACTTTTGTTGACAAATTTATTTTCTTTGTGCCTTGATTGAAAGGCCTCTTCGGTTGAGTTTTCCACCTTCTTGTTAATTCTTTGTTCGTGTGCTTGAAGAGAACCCACTAGTTCATTAACTGAGAGTTTAGTAAGGTCCTTAGACTCTTGAATGGCAGCAATAACTGATTCAAATTTTTCAGGAAGGGTTATAAGTATTTTCTCTACTACCCTCTTGTCTTCCATTTTTTCTCCTTGTAACTTCATTTTGTTAACTATTTCTTTAACTCTAGAGGAATAGTCTTTAATGGACTCACCTTCCTTCATTCGAAGATTTTCGAACTCCATTCGCAAGGTTAATAACTTGATTGCTTTTACTCTCTCCGTACCTTGATATTCTTCTCGTAGAATCTCCCATGCTTCTTTGGCCGTAGTCGCAGCGACTATTCGGATGAAGATTTCTTGAGTTACTGTGGCATGAAGGAATGCAAGAGCCTTCATGTTCTTTGTATACTCTTCTTTGTTCTTCTTTAGTTGAGGTATGGTAAGAGCACTATCGTCTTCCGGTTCTTCATAACCGTTTTCAACAATTTCCCATAGCTCATTTGCTACGAGAAAAGCCTTCATTCTTACCACCCAATAGTCGTAGTCTTCGCCGTTGAAAATCGGTGGTGTAGGAAGCATTATATTTGATGAACCCATTTTTTGAACTCAATCCCTTAAGATCAATGAGCTCTAGATACCACTTGTTGGATTTTTGAGGATGAATCAATTGTAAAATTGATATCAACTTGATGATTTGTTTGTTAATTAATTGTAGTTAGTTGGAGGAGAATAATTTTGGAGAGAATTCTTTCTTTCATTCAATTGCTTTCTTTTTCTTACATCACATTTGAGTAGCACACTTCTATTTATACTTGCCTATGGAATTTTCTAGAATATCTAGGATATTCACTAATTCTAGATTATTCTCTACTATCTTGAATTTCCTAGGATTACATGAGATTTATCTAGATTGTTCTATCAATTTATTCAACTTCATGATATCTCATGATAAACCTAGAATTTTCTAGAATCTTTAGGAAAAATCTCACATCTCAACATTTCATGCTATGTTGCTCTGGTTAGTGACTCTAAAAACGTAAGGTATTTTTATGAGTTAGCATTGTTAGATCAACATACGAATAAATGGTATAGCCAAAGTAGCAAATTCGAGAGGATGCACGAGGCTGGGACATACTCAAAACCGTCAGTAGTGGCTGAGGATCGCAAATTGATGTGGTAGGACATAACATTTTTCTCTGTGAGTGTATGTTTTTGAGTATTGTGTGCATATTTGTTTTCTAATTTTATGTAACACAATAATCTATCACATTATATTGGTAGTAAGCAAAAAAGTGTGGCGTATTTGTGGTTTTTTGTGATTTTAAATAATACTTTACATTAGTGTCAAAGTTCATATCTGGATTCATTTGTTATACCATGAAGCTTAACCTCTTTGCATCCCCATTATGGTTTCAAATTACCTGTTAGTAGGCTGTTACTAAGTTTTGGAGATTTTTAAAATGTGCCCCAACTTTTCTGTGCAAAATAAAATCAGAACTTATAAATTGTTACACAAACAAACAATCCTTTTTCTGTAGTCATGCGGTCGTGATCTACCACATTACCTTACCAAATCAACTTAGACTAGAGGGAATATAATACCCTATTTCCCTCCATTACTTTCTCTACCTATCGATTATTAGGGTAAAAAAGTTATAAAGTTCTAATTTGTTTGTTTGCATAATAATTTATGGACTCCGTTCCAACGAATTTAGGAATAAAATTGTGGCAAGTTAAAACATATGGATGAATATTTCTTGCCGAAACTAGAGACATCTCATTTCCGCGTCCTTGCAATAGTTAAAGGATTAACATTGTTTTTTTTGTTTTTTGCCTTCTGGTTAGCTACGCTAAGTAAGCCTATATGTTGATGTAAATTCAAATGTGAGACCATAGCAAGAAGCAAGATATCCATCAGTTAATGAAGTGTGTTATGAATAAAATCCACCTTTGTGAGTTGTTTAAATTTTTGCAGGGGTTATAAGGCCTTTTATAAAAGAACTGAACTAGAAGCATCGGAGTTTGTAAAAGATGATTGTCTCACTTTTCAGTGCACTATTGGTGTTGTGAAGACATCTATGGTCAGCTCTAAAACGTTTGCCCAATTGCCTGACACCGGAGAATTCTATGGTCAACTCTTCGATAGCAAGGAAGGAAGCGACGTATCTTTCAAAGTTGAAGGGGAAAAATTTTATGCGCATAAATTAATCCTTTCAACGCGGTCTCCAGTTTTTAAAGCACAATTGTTTGGTCCTTTAAAGGAAAAGAAGACCCGCTTCATTAAAATTGAAGAGATGCATGCTCCTGTATTCCAGGTTCAAAAATCTCTATGTTCTTTTATTGTTTTTTTATTTATTTAATGTGCAACTGAAACCACTATGTTCTCCTCATGCAAAATTGCATTTTGGTCCCCACATATTTGACCCTCAACCGTCTTGGTTCATAAAATAGTCTCAATTTTGAACTTTTGGTCCCAACTCGGATAGAACGGGAGTATAGCACCAAGTGTTAAAGCATTTTTAAAAATTGGGACCAAAGTAATCGTTTATGGAAGAGGGACCAAAAGTGATGATGATCCAATTATGTAATTTAAGAATGAAATATTGACTAGCAAGTTATTTGTTTCATCACGAAGTTCCTAATAATTTTGTGGTGTGTTCTTGTTTTGGTTGGTAATTTACAGGCCTTACTTCACTTTATATATTGTAATGCCATCCCGGATGTGGGAGAAGTGCCTGCAGGCCTAGATGCAAAATGGATAGCCACTACGATGACACAACATCTTCTAGCTGCAGCAGATCGATTTGGAATTGAGAGATTGAAGTCACTTTGTGAGTTAAGACTTTGCAAAAACATTGCCATTGACACTGTAGCAGCAAGTCTAGCTTTAGCAGAGCAACATGGTTGTTTCCAACTCAAATCGACATGCCTTGAGTTTATTGGACTTCCTGAAAATCTTGAAGGTAATTTTGACTCTCTACCCCATTTATTTAAAGCTGAAACATTTATGACCTAATCGGATTGATTTTTGTTTGATTCCCCATGATGTTTGGTTGAAGAAAAAAATAAAAAGTTATTTGTTTTGTTTTCCTTAACTATGTCGTAAGATGCAATCATACCACTCAAATGGGCTGTTTTGAAAGAATTGTCGTGTTGTTTATTTTTTCAGCTGTAATTCAAACAGATGGATTTAAAAATTTGAAAGAGAATTGTCCTGATGTTATGGATGTGTTGTTCAAATCTGTAGCTCGATTAAGAGATTACTCGGTTCGTGAATCGTTCAGCTATTATGGAGAAGTTGCTAATATGTTTTGCTCGGGTAAGAGATTACCCGGCTGTTTCTTAGGTAATAAAAGAGGAAGCCGAAAGCGTGTGAAGTTAAGAAATTAGGACTTGTTAAAAGGTTTAGATAATATTTATTAGTTAGAGCCTAAATACGCATGATCTAAGACTTTTGTTCTTCAATTTACAAGTGTGGCAATCAAAGATTTGCATTTAATCCCAATATCGTTTTGCATTGTCTACTGGGATAAAATTAATATAATTCCTCTGTCTCAATTTATTTGTCATTTTACATGTTTTCGCACATATTAAGGCACCTACTAAATAACCTCAATTTTAGGAAAAAATAAATTATATTCCGAAAATACCCTTATTCTTTATTTTATCTAACCATAAACTAATTACACTTTATACACTCTCTCTCTCTTACTTTCTCTCTTATTCTCTCTCTATTGTTTAGATGCATTAAGTAATAAGGACAATATAGGAAAATATGTATTTAACAGTGCATTAAAATTTTAAAATGACAAATAATTTGGGACAAAAAGTTTTCCCTAAAAGAACAGATAAATTGAGACAGAGGAAGTATTTTTTATTTTTCTTTTGAATTTCATTATGCAATAACTAAATTTTAGTTAATATTTAGCAATGATTCCCTAATGAATTCTAAAAATTGGCTACTACACCCCGTTTACTTGAAAAATTGGCATTAACTTCCTTTTTACTTAACAAATTGCAATAACCATTTGTTACATAGAAAATTGACAATATGCCTTTATATTCCAAATTTGGCTATGATTTCGGTTTACTTGTAAAAATGGTGATAACCCTCTTTACCTAAATTATTTTACTTTAATTATTGACAATAACCCCTTTGTTTTAGAATTTTTTTTATTTCATATTTTAGTAAATTTGAACTCAGTTTACTTTTAGTATTCATTTGAGTGAACTTAGATAGTTAAATCATAACATGAATACTTTTTTTAATTAAAGAATAAAACATTTAAGAATTTTTGTCAATTAGAAAAAATAATGGGTACTTACTTATGTCTTTTTTTATTACTTGTTTTAATCAATAACCAGATTAAAAAATAATAAAAACATATTTGCAAATGTTTGAGGGTTTGTTATCAAATATCTAAAATAAATAAAAGTTTGATAAGAAAAATATAATTCCTACAATATTACATTGTTACTCTCTTAAATCTTATTTGAATTTTAATAGTCAAAATGATAGCCAGATAACCTACTGTTATTTCATCATTGTTGTTAAATACTTAAATGCTAGAAATATATTTTGTTTGAGTTAAACCACACTTATAACGGCAAAAATTCAATTTTCATACCATATAATAGGTCAAAATCCATTTTTCATACCAATCGAACAAAAAACATACCGTAGAATAAATTGACATTTCAAAAACATACTTCTGTCAAGTTTTTTAACGGAATTGCCACATGGTCCGTTAAGTTGTTTTGAGCGGGAAAAAACTCACGTGCACGCTGTTGGGCTAGATAGGGCGTGCGAAGGGTTTGACTTTCCCTCCTCAATAGGCTCTGGTTCAGCTTGAGCCAGCTTAGTTTCTACCTCCAGAGGATCAGATGATTGGGGGGGATCCACCTGTGGTTGAACACATAATAAGGATACCTGACTTGGTGGAAGTTCAATCAACAGGGTAGCCAAGCACTCCAGAGGGTAGAGTGTGCCTACTCAAACATGGGTCAAATCACTCTTTCAAAATCCAAACAAATAACATTATGCAAATCGAGATTATTTCATAAAACTCCACTAATCTCTCAAACTACTTTCCCAAAAACCAAACAAACAGGCCCTAAGCATCCTAACTGCTTCTCCAAAAAAACCCAAATTCAAGAACTCTTTTTTAGGAGCAAAATCCCCAAATTCCAAAAACCTGTTTGGCAAAAATCAGAGCTTTCCATTATTTCCTCCAATACACACATACTCTGTAATTCCTCTTCCAATCAGTATACAAAACCAGTTTAATTCCATTCTTTTCATAAAATCAATAATCAGTAATGGCAGTTTGTGCTATGATCCACGACCTAGAAACAACTAACTTAACTACATCCATCTCTAAAATTGTGACCATAAAAGGGTCTCACTGGGTATTCTTTCACAAAGGGTAAGGGGGTCGGGAACTACATAGCTTCAGACGCTTTTCTCGGTTGAAGGGCACTTGTGGGCAATTCATTTTTACCCTGATGGTTCTAAGGAAGTTGATGCAAGTGGTGACATTTATGTTTCACTGTATATTAATTTCGTTAGCAAGCTTGTAAAGGCACAAGGGTTTGGTATGAGTATTTATTGTTGGATGAAAGTGGGAATAAATGGTATAAATCCAATGGCATTTTCAACAGGCTGGAGAAGGATAAGCTGTGGATGGTTGGGCCATTCTGCCCATATTTGTATTGGTAGTGATGCAAATTGGAAATGAGAGTGGCTTGCATATACAATATACTTGTTTTTATACATGTGTTTATGTATGTATGTCTATATGTGGTGCTATGTGGTTTTCATTGATATATGGACTCATCTGTGCATTGTGGATACTTCAAAGAACTCTGAATTTGTTTCTATTAGTTGTGGGAATTTGAAAACATGTGGATCAATTGACAATCTTTTGTATTTTGGATAAAAAAATTGCTTGACAAAATTAACAACCATAACATTTATTAGTAAAATTTAGGTATACAAGAGCAGCTAGGCGAACCCATAGAGTTTGTGTGATTGTTCAGTTCTTTCTAATGAATTGAATACCTCCTAGAAATATTCTTGGAGGCTTTATAACAGATTCTTATCATTGCTTCGTTGGGTATTTCTTATTAGCTAGGCTAGGCTAAGTATACAAATTTCTCGGTGTGAAACAAAATTTGAGACCATAACAAGATATCCTGTTTGGTGAGTTTCATGGATAGTTCTTATGTTACTCCTGTTTCGATTCGTACTGCATTCAATGCATTGATAAACGTGATATGAACAAAATCCATGTTTGTGAGATGTTTAAATATTCGCAGGGGTTATTCTCACTTCAGTAAAAGAACTGATCTGGAAGTATCGCAATTTTTAAAAGATGATTGCTGTTTGTGTTTTGAAGAAATATTTTATGCACATAAGCTAGTCCTTGCAACACGGTCTCCAGTTTTTAGAGCACAATTTTTTGCTCCATTAAAGGAAGAGAACACTCGTTGCATTAAAATTGAGGAGATGCATGCTCCTGTTTTCAAGGTGCATCATGAATCTTTGTATTCTTTTATTGTGTGTTCTTATTTATTCATCGCGAAACCACTATGTTTTCCTCATGAAAATATTGCATTTTTAGTCCAACAGATTTGACACTTATTATTTTTTGGTCCATAGAATAGTCTCACTTTTGGACTTTTGGTCCAACTTTGGATAGTACAGTTCAATAGCACCAAAAGTACAAAGCATTTCTAAAATTTGGGACAAAAGTGCTCTTTTATGGAGAGAGGGGCCAAAAGTGATGAGGATCCAGTTGTGTAGGAGTAAAAATAACTTTTTGCATTTTCCTTGGTTTTATTACAACAAATATAGCCTAGCAAGTTATTTGTTTCCTCATGTGGTGTGTTATTGTTTGGGTTGGTTTGCAGGCCTTACTTTACTTCATATATTGTAATTTCATACCCGATCTCGACTCAAAATGTGTAGCTACTATAATGACACATCTTCTAGCTGCAGCAGATCGATATGGAATTGAGAGACTGAAGTCACTTTGTGAGGCAAGAATTCGCGAAAACATTGCCATTGACACTGTAAAATCAACTCTAGCTTTAGCAGAGCAACACGGTTGTTTCAAACTCAAATATATATGCCTTGAGTTTATTGGATTGCCTAAAAATCTTGAAGGTAATTTTAACTCTCTACCCTATTTCTGCAAAGTTGAAACATTTGTGGCCTGTTTGGTTTCCTAATATGTTTGGTTGAAGGGAAAAAAAAACCTATTTGTTTTGTTTTTCTTTAACAATGTGCTATGATAGAATCATACAACCAGGGGTAGATCTAGGAATTAGGTGTAGTGTGGGAATGTGAAGTCATGCACTTTATAGATGTTTTTAGAAGACACATCAATCATTGTAGTATTCAATAAGTCTTTGAATTTATGTTATTCAAATTAATCTATCCCTAAGAAATATGTTAGAACTCTATCTACCTAGGAATATTAAAGAGTTTGACTATGCAATTTTCCATGTACTCTAGATAGTTCCTACTACTAGTATAAATAGGAGTACTCTTTCGATGTGTAAACCAATTGAGTGAAGAACTAGAGAAGTAATAGTAAAGTGAGAGTTTGAACTCTGCGGTAGCAACTCCAGAAAATCTTCTTGTTCAAATATTCTTTTTCACTCTTTTCAAACTATCATAGTGGGGGCTAAATTTCTAGATAAATTTAATAATCGAAATACTAAATCAATTTCAATCAAACCGTCAAACTTTCTATTTCTGAATTACTGGACGGGGTCTAGTATTTCGGATCTGGGTACCTGAATATGAAAAACCTGTATTTTATTACTGAATTATTGGACGGATTTGAGATTGAACTCTCTAAGCCCGAATACCAGAATCCATTCTATATCTTTTTAGTATTACTTATATATAGTTATACTTAATAGTATTAATTAGTTATAAAAACAATTTAGTCAATTTATTTAATCTAGCTTCACTCCATAAAGAAAAGGCTAAATCAATATTAAAAGGCCTAAGCTAATATTTTAACTGTTTTCTATGACCTTTGCTTGAATTAGGAATTTAGCAGCCATAGAAGAGTTGGCTTCATTTATGAATTAAATGAAAAGGTTGTAATGTGGATGAATTTTGGTATGTCCAAAACTTTGGTTCAAAAATGTCATAGTGTATACAATGTACAAGAAATTTAACTTTTCGTGATTGAAAGTCTTAAGTCATGAGATTTAGTTTACATGTGTTGTTGTCCCAAACCCATCTCAAACCTGTCCCTTGCCCACCCCTAATCAAGAAGGACAAAAAATTGAAAGAACACAGAGAATAAGTTCTAACATTGGTTTGAACTTCAAACCATGTGCCTTTCCTTTTATACTCTCACCAACAGGCTACTACAGTTGTTTTGCAAAAATTTACCAGTACTAATATTTGACCCAAAAAAATTGATTGGGGTCTGTGGCCCCCACTTGTCAGCACATGCATACAACTCAAACATATTGTTTATTTTTCAGATATATTGCAAACAGATGGATTCAAGAACTTGAAAAAGAATTGTCCTACTGTTATAGATGAGTTGTTCAAATCTGTAGCTCGATTAAGAGATAATGAACCTGGAATTAAAGAACTTGAATCGTTCAGCTGTTATAGAGGAGTTGCTCATATATGTGGCTCGGCTAAGAGATTACTCTTCTGTTTCTTATGGACCGTGTAATAGAAGGTGATGCCAATGGAAGGCGTGTGAAGTTAATAAAAAAAGACTTGTTAAGGTTTAGATATCATTTATTAATTTATCTAGAGTGTAAATATATTTTTAGGAATTTTTGTGTTTGAATTTACCAGTGATTGCAACTAGAGATATCTCTATTTGACTCCAAATCTTTTTCCAACATCATTGTATGTGGGTTTTTTTCTTTTGAACTTACGCGGTGGTTGCAATAATAGGTTATGCAAACTGCTTCTGAGCTTTTTTTTTACTGAAAAAGTTATTCCGGCCTCCACCTTAACTGCCAAATTATACTGAAAAATGTGTCATAGTGTATACAAATGTGGAGTATGTTTTTAGGTGGTGTTTGTGAATATTTTATGCACTTTTCATATTAAATTTTTGGTACATATATATATTTTATATCATATTTTTTAAAATAATACATTTGATACCAAATTTAATCAACTTTTTTCATATTTGATTTGACCGTTAATTTTTAGACTGAAAATGTCACGTGTGTGGCACATGTCCATTAAGTCAAAAAAGAGGGGGGAAATGCAGTTATTAAAAATTGGGCCGGGTTTTTTTTTTTTTCAATTATCACCTTCTTCTTTCTCCTCCTATACGACCGTCGGCTTTTGGTGGCTTTTGGTCGAAATTGGTTGAGGGCTTTCGTTCATCTTGTCGTGGAGAACTAGTACATATAAAGATCTTTTCAATCCGTTGATTAATCTATTTCGAATTTTGAGTCCTAATTTTCATATCCCGTTGGTCAAAACTTTGGAAATTTCAAATCGTGATTTCTCTTTCGATTCTTAACCAAATTTCGTGATTCTTGTTGCATAGCTTCCCCTAACGGTGGGCATCATTTATCATAGGGTGATTACATTTGCAATCAACGGTGGAGCTCCGCCAAAGGGGCCCAAGGGGCGACGCGTTTTTGTCCTAAACCCTAATTTTACGGTAAAATGCACCTCCCCTTGGGCGAATTACCGCCCACGACAAGAGGTACAAAAGTCCTCAACCAATTTCGACAAACGGCCACCGAAAACAGGAGGTCGTACATTGGAGGAAGAATGCAATAACTGCAAAAAAACTCTACCCAAATTTTAAAAATTACATTTCACCCCCTTTGTTAATTTGACTTAACGGACATGTGCCGCGCACGTGACATTTTGAAATTCATGGTAGAAATTGTATAAAAGTACCAAAAGTTTGATATGAAAAGTGCAATTCCCTCATTAAACAATTTATAATTAGTTAAAATACTCCCTCCATTTTTTTAATTTGTCGCTTTGACATATGATTTGTTTACATTTATTTGTCGTTTAAGGAGTTAAATGCAAAATTAATTTTTTTTCTATCAATTTTACCCTTTTTATTAAAATTTATAATTAATGATGTGATTATTTGTTTTAAAAGGTATTTTGGGGCGGGGGGTTTGCTTCTAAAAGGTGGTTATTAATTATATTTTTTAATTTGTGTGCAATTATCTGAAACGACAAATTTAAAAAACGGAGAAAGTATGTTTGTTTGCCGTTTCTCAAAAATATTTCGTGTTTGATAAATGCCAAACAAATATGTTATCTACTTTCTCAAATAAATTTTTCATCTCTCATTTTTCTCAAACTACTATCTCAAAAGCCAAACAAACAACAATTTTCTTATTTCTAAACAAAATCTATTCAAACTCTATTCTGATTTGACATAAAATAATTTATCTCTTACACAATTTATCTCACATAACAAACATGATTTGACATAAAGTCTTAAACATCTTACACCTTTAACCCAACTCTTCAAAAAAAAAAAAAAAAATCCACACCTACTTTATTTCTCGAGGGAGATTCTTCTGTAGACCTGGTCTCCTAGACCATGTGGTCTACATTTTTTCTTCTTTTTTTTTTATTTTCTTTTTCATTCTTTCTTTAATTTTTCTTCCTTATACTAATATCTTTTACACAAATCAAACACATTTATATACTATTGTTGCAAACTTATAGTAATATATTGTTCCTATAAAAATAATATTGTACAAAAAAATTTAATTTTAGTAACAAAATATTAAATGACAAAGTGACAAAAATTTAAATATTATCACTAAAATGGTGTACATAGACACGTTATTGACAAGAAATGTAGAAATATTGTCACTATTGATATTTACTGACGTCCCAAAAAATGACAACTAAAAAAAATCACTAAATTATAGTGACAATATTTTATTGTTACTAAGTTGTCATTACAAAAAATTTAAATTTTAGTGACAAAATAGTAAAAGACAAAGTGACAAAAATTTATATATTGTCACTAAAGTGATATTTATAGATACACTAGTGACGATAGTTGTGAAAAAGTTATCACTGTTGACATTTAATGATACCCCAAAAGTGACAACTAAAAAGTTGTCACTAAATTGGCAATATTTATTGTCACTAGGCTATCACTGAAAGGGTCTCACTAATTATCAATTGTGACAATTTAAGTTCCACACATTTGTTACTAATCGCCATTAGTGATAACTTAAAAATATATTTTGTCACTATTGCACTTGTCACTATTTTCATTGTGACAAAACTAATATTTTTGTTATTAAATATATGCAGAAAATGATAATTTCAACAATGTCACCTAATATTTTATCACTAAAATTCATTTTTCTTGTAGTATGTCTCTAAAAGGGTGTCACTAATTATCAAGAATGATAACTAACTTCATACACTTGCCACAAATAGCCATTAGTGACAATTTTAAAATATATTCTATCACTATTGTACTTGTCACTATTGATATTGTGAAAAAATTATCATTTTTTCACTAAATATATGCAAAAACTTACAGTTTCAACAATGTTACTTAATTAATATGTTGTCACTAAATTTTATTTTTTTTGTAGTGGTAGTTTTTTTATATATATTATTTATTTTTCGTAATCGTTCAATGTTGATATTTTTTTTATAGAATTAATTTAAACATTAAATATTTTTAAAGAAGAAATAATGCGTGAAAAATGCAAATAATAATTTTGATAGAAACAAATATCATATTATAAATTTACAACACAAAATATGTCAATTTTTTTTAATTGTATAAGACAATTTTAGTTATTAATGAAGAAAAGAAAAAGAAAAGAAGAAAGAGAAAAGAAAAAAAAATAGAAAAGGAAGAAAAATCCTGGACTAGGTCCGGGGAAGAATCTTCCATTTCTCAAACCATTCTCACAAAATCCAAAGGACACTACTAGCATAACAGCCCTTTATCACAATCCACTTGTACAGCCAGTAGAATATGAGAAAAATTATTTGAAGAAGTAACCTGTTAAACAGGTATTAGGTAACACAATTAAGTTTGAAAGCATTAAATAAGACTGTACAAAAGGCTGTGAAGAAATGGACTGTTATATAATCATTTTCCAAATCCAAATAAACAATACTACACATTTCCCAAACACCAAACAAACAGGCCCATATGTTTATGTTTGATTTGTTAACTTATTCTTATATGCACTGCTAAAATAAGAGGATAATAATAGTAAGCAGGTGCTTAAGTCAAAGATTCAATATTTTAAGAAGTCTTTCTATTGATTATCTAATATAAACAGATAAAATTTATTTTAAATTAAGCATAAGTAAATACATCTGCATTTGCGGGGCTACCTACCTAGTGGGATTGATAGAATGACCAAAGAAATCGACTTCACTTGATCTATTCCAGCCACCGGAATTCAAATCCTGAATAATCAATTGAGGCATTTGAAGGCAGAAGGTAGTGGTGGCCGTTGGGTTCGAGTAATTTTGACCAGATAGTAAGAAAAGTTTGCAACATAGTTTACAAACACATCCTTAATAACATATCTGAATTCTCCATAAGCCGCCACAAAAGTTTTGCAAGAACAGCCTTAGAAAGTAAAACAAGTGAATAATTAGGGATAAATGCAAAATACTCCCCTGTGAAATTTTTATTACGCCAAATTTCCTTGTGTTTTCAAAAACCTTGAAAAAAACACCCAATTTGTAAAAAATATGTCGTTTTGGATCGACAAATTTTAAGAAATAATTTTTTAAACACTTCGAGTTGGTCCTTACAACTTAACGTGATATATTTTTAAAATGATTTCTTGAAAAATATCGATCCAAAACGACCTATTTTTTACAACTTAGATGTTTTTTGCATGGTTTTTGAAAACACAAGGAAATTTGGCGCAATAAATATTTCATAGGATAGTTTCTTGCAGATTTAGCATAACACAGGAGAGTATCTTGCATTTTCCCCGAATAATTAATACTACTAGAAAAGACCTCAAAAATCAAGAAAATGAAGTTATTGCCTCATAATACCCATCCATTAGCAAATGTCACATGTGAAATTACACAAAGATAGAACCGTGTAAAAATTATTCCTCCTACATTTCATACAACTCAAATACGCTTTGAAAGAACTATCATGTTTTCAGCTGTAATGCAAACATATGGTTTTCCAAGAATGTGAAAGAGAATTGTCAAGTTGTTATAGACAACTTACTCAAATATGTAGCTCGTATAAGAGATTACTCGTTCGTTTCTCATGAATCGGGTAATAGAAGGTGATGCCAATGTAAAGCGTGTGAAGCTGAGAAAATAGGACATGTTATATTTAGACATCATTTATTGGTTTATCTAGGGGGTAAATAACTAAATACATATACTCATTTGATCAGCCATGAGTTAATGATTTTTGTGCATAAATTTACCAGTGATTGCAATAAGAGATATCTCGCTCTTCATATCTTTTTCCAACATCATTGTATGTGGGTGTTTTCCTTTCACTCTCCATTGAGATGAAACTCGAAAACGATACTGTGTTATTCAAAATTTGCTACTTTTTTTTTTCCGCTTCAATTTTACATCTTGGCTCAAAAATAATTGGTAATGAAAATAAGTTCATATTCAAAATTTGCTACTATTTTTTTCTTTGTAACAAGTTCGTTCTCACTCGGCAATCAGAGAATCCATCTTGGCTCAACTCAGCATCTTCTAATATCGAACTTTCCTCTTCATTTGCGCTTGATTCTTGAGGTGGCCAACTGATTCGATTTCTTGAATCACCAGGTTATAAATAGGACTGTCAATTGAGCCGCGCCTACCAGAAGCCCGATGGCTCAACCCGATTAAAATTGACTCGAACCCGAATATTTGTGAGCCGGGTCGAGGTTGAGCCATTATGTTAAACCCGATCAATTTATGAGTTGAGCTGAGCCTAACACAGCTCAACCCGAATAAAGCCCGAACATATGATTGTTTTTAATATTACGATTAATTATTTGTATTGTAGTTATATTTACTAATTATTAATTTTCTTAAGTAAACTTACAAAAAGTTATAATGTAAACTCACATATATATTGGTATATCAATTTCGTATTGATGGCCAAAATACAAAGAAAAAATTTAAATCAAAGATAAAAAAATGCAGGTCAATAAATTGGAGTTTTGAGACTCTGAAACTCTACTGCATGTTCATATAGATTAAACGTATCTTAGAAAATGTGAGCAAATAACTTGATCTTTCAGTTAAAATATTATTTCGTGTCTTAAGTAATAGTAGTCTATTCATATGTGTTTCAGTAATCTAAATATTTTATACCTCAAGCTATTTGTGCCTATATTAACAAACCCGATATACACCCGAAACCCGAAAAATTACATGGGCTGAGTTTGAGCTAGAGAAAATAGAAAATTTATGAGCCGAGTTAGAGCCTATAACTATGAAGCTCGACGTTATTTGAGTTTGAGCTACTTAAAGCTCGGCTCACAAGGCCCGATTGACAGTCCTAGTCAGGGGCGGATCTAGTGCAGGGCTAGTGGGGTCTATAGACCCCACTCAATTTTTTTTTTTTTTTTTAATAGTAGTAGTAATATAGTGTGGGGCTGTTTGGTAGGGTGTATGAGATTAAAGTGGATTAGATTGGAGCCGGATTGAAGGCCAAATTATAAAATTGTTTGGTAGATTTGATTGAATGCTTCCATGTTAATTGTAAATTGATATATATATTAATTTGTGATTTATTTGAGAAGAATTTATGATATTTAATGATATGTTAAAAAAGAAATATGTAAATTTGAGGTATTTACCTGGATTTACTAATCCACTCATGCCTGGGTGGATTATAATGTAGTCTTAATACCGGATCGTAAGAATTTAATCCATTTGACTCTGTATTAGAGCAATGCCACCAAACGTTGTATTAGTCCATATTAACTCATATAATATGATATAATACCCCCTATTAAGTCCTACCAAACGGCCCCTGTGTGTATATATATATATATTACTGGATCAATCTTTAAATAATAATTGAGGCCCATTTCATTTTTCAGAAATTAATTGTGGCCCATTTATCAAAGAATCTTTCGGCAAAAAGAAAGTCAGAAATACAAATCCAAAAACTGATCTAAATTTTATGAAAATGACCCTTATGTCCTCCTCTTTTTCATTTCTCACGATTCAACTTAACTTTCGGAAAAGAGAACTGTTGAACACCATTACAAAGTAGAGAGATTCAATTCAGTAATAGATAGACAAATGCAAGAGTCAAAAAATCGTTTCAATGAAGTAAACATGGAGTTGCTTCTTTGTGTTGCTTGCTTAAATCCATCGGATTTTCTTTGTGGCATTTGACAAGAAAAAACTTGTTCGTCTTGCGGAACTTTATCCTAATGACTTATCTTTTCTTAACCTCTTAGCTTTGCCTAATCAATTTGAAAATTACATTAGAGATGTTAGATCAAGTGAAGACTTTTCTAATTTGAAAGTAATTGGTGATCTTGCTCAGAAGTTGCAACCAAAAGATATGTCGTATTCTCATTGGTTTACAAACTTGTGACACTGTCGCTTATTCTCCCTGTTGCAACTGCATCAGTAGAGAGAGTATTTTCGGCTATGAAGATGGTGAAGAATCGACTCCGTAACAGAATGGGCGATCAGTGGTTGAATGATAGTCTAGTTGTCTTTATAGTGAGAGACATATTTAGTGATATTTCAAATGATGCTATCATAGACAGATTTCAGAAAATGAAAAATCGTCGCGGTGTGTTATTTTAAATACGTAGATATTTCAAATTTTTGGAGGCATAACGGGGTATTATATGTAACTACTGTAATTTGTGGGATTGTTTTTGTCAAACTCCACTTCATAGTTTGTGTATCTAGTAATATATTTTCTCGTAAATGAAATATAATTTTTATGCTTTATTGAATATTTTTTTATCTACTTTAGCCCCCCCAGTGTGAAAATCCTGGATCCGCCCCTGGTCCTAGTTATAAATTCGTGCATTAATCATTGAAATCCATCATCTCCATCAATATCATGGATACTATAATGTACCTTAGCACTATATGTTAAAGAAATCTTTCTACAGATCCCTTCCGATATATGAAAAATATATCAAATTCGTGTTCGAAGTTCATATGTGAAATGCAAAAACACCCTTGTTCTTTGTCTAAATAAAAAAAATCTGTGTTATTTTAACCAACAAATATTCCATGTGTTCCTTTTTTATCAGAAAAAAATCCCTTACAAGCTGAAATGACAATTAAAACCCCAAAAAATACAAAAACACCCCTCTTAAGTCTTAACCTAAGAAAATATCAACAACCCCACCATAACTTTTGAAATTTGACAATAACCCCTCTGTTCACTTATACAATTAACAAAAACCCCCTTATGATTTACGAAGGAATTTCAAATGGATTTTCTTATAATAAAAAACGAACACATGGAGATTTTTGTGTTGGTCCCAAGTGGTCAGATGAGGTCTAGAAGGGGGGGGGGGGGGGAGGGGGTGAATAGACCTCTAAACTTTTTACAATTTTTAACTTTAAAACTTTTGTCCTAACTTAAACAGACTAAGCTGTTATCGAACAGTAATTTTACAAGGCTGATCGCGAACAAATCTTTGAACAGCTTTGTTGACCACTAATCTGATAATCACTTAGCTGATTTTTTGCTAAAATCAGTTTTAATACTAGAGTACTTGCAGCGGATTTTCAAAGTGTTTTTCACAAGTAAACTTAGTAGTTTGAAAATTTTATCCCCAGTTTTGTAAATTCCTTTAAACTCTTTTCAAACAGTTTTGAATGTGTTTTATGCATATCTAAAAATGTGCAAGTAAAAACACAAGTAATTTTTATAGTGGTTATATGGATTTAAATATCCTTTAGTCCACTCTTCCAAGTCACTCAGATCTTGGGTTATACTATAAACACACAGTTTACAATATCTCAACTTACGCCAAAACAACAAATGAATATGGTCGTAAGCTCGCAGCAGGAAATCACAAAGAAACTCCTACTCTCCGAAGTAATATCACTCACAAAGATGGATATCTACTTCTCACAACACTCAAACAGATTTCACTCAGAAAAATGTATTTAACTTTGATCTTCAACGTCGGCTTCAGTCAACAAATGACAGAGCTGATGAGTGAGCTGTTCTTGAGACTTAAGAGATTTTGCTTCGAAATTCTTCTCAGAGATTGTGTTGTTCTTCTTCTCTTTGTCTCTACAGCTATTTATACTCGTAGGTTTGAAAAATGTCCGTTGAAGAGAGACAGAGTTCAAATTCCTCGAGTACTAGTCCTTAATTTCCGCGAACGGCTCTCTGCAGTCTGTCCGTACTGTCAACAATACTTTTCTGCAGGCAGCATTAAATGCACCAAGATGATGCGAAACATTTCTTCAATCATTTGTCTTTAATAACCTTGTACTTCAGCAATTATTACTTCCAGGGGCATTTATTACCATTTGGATGACTTCTTGATCTTTTCCACTTGGCTGACGAAAGTGCAAGTCTGATGGCGAACTAAGCTGATCTCAAACTTGAACAAATTTGTTTTGAGTCGGCTGATCTTCACCAGTCTGATTTCTTTCCTTCAGCAGATCAGTAGTCTTGGACCTTGAATTTTGACTCTTCTGATATCTTCTTTACTTAGTAAAAAAATCTTCAAAGGGATATCAGCTAAGCTAATTTATAGTTAGCAGATTTGAAGTTTTGGAATTCATCAAAACCTCCATTTACTTATTGTCTTCAGTGCTCTTCATCTTCATCCTTATCCAACGATTTCCCCCTTTTTGATGATGACAAAACTTCAACTAAGTACCTGTTTTACCTATGCTAAAGTTTGTGACCTTCAAAATTTTCTGAGATAGAAAATATATGTTGGAAACAGAAACTTGAACTTTTATTGATAATCTGATAAATAAGTACAAGTTACAGTTTCTGATCAGATGAGATGTCTGAAAGAAAGATAGAGTAAACTGATTACAAATAGATTTGTCTATGTTAACTATCAGCTTCTTCATCAGTTCCTTCCAGCACTTCTTCATATTCATAAGATGATTCTTCATCATCTTCTTCCTCTTCATCTTCATCAGTATCCTCATCCAAAAGAAGATTTGACTTAGCAGCTTCCATCTTTTCTTTGATTTTAGCAGCTTCCATCTTCTCTTTGATTTTAGCAGCTTCCATCTCCTTCAGCTCTTCCATTAATTTCTTAGCTGTTTCAGTATTCTTGTACTTGGTAAATGGCTCTGTTTGATCTTCAGCAGAATCCTTGGTTACAGTCATTTCCTCATCAGATTTGGCTTTTTCCTTGGTCTCTTCTTCAGACTTTTCCTTGCTTTCTACCTTTCCAATCTCTTCAGCAGCTTTAGTCTCTTCAGCAGCTTCAGTCTCTTCAGGTTTAATGGCAGCAACTTCCTCCACTTTTTCTTCTTCCTTTTTCTCTTCCCCCTTTTTGTCATCATCAGGAATAATGACATCAGCAGGTTTGATAGGATGGTTAAGAGCAGCAGAATGAATCTTCATGGCAGCACACAAAGCCTTCAAATTCTGATTGACTACATCATGACTTGCAGTAAGATGAGTTAGAATGGTGCTGATGTTGTCAGTATGATCATTGAAACAGTCAATATTTAGTTGCATAGTTGAAAGTTCTTCATTTATAACATTTCCAGCTTGAGTGATCTCTCGCAACAATCCAACTTTAACAGCTTTTTCTTCTTCACTGACTCTGATGAAGTTAGCAGTTAGATAAGCTATGTTGTGTTCAGCTCTTTTTAAGGCATCATGAAGATGGTTGACATCAGCCTTCACATCTTCAACATTTCTGTTCATTTCAACAAGGCTTTGCATCATCTGCTTGGAATGATCTTCAGGCATGGGAAAACTATCAATGGCATTTCTGTTAGTTCTGGCAGTAAGTAGTTGCATACTTTCCAACTGTAATCTGTTGGACTCTGTTAACTCTTGTTGCAACTTCTTCATCTGCATGTTGTTCTTCTCTTCCAGTTCCTTCATTGAATTTTTCATTAATAACTGGAAAGCTTCCATCAGTGATGAATGCAGATCACTTGATGAAGCAGAATCAGCAGCTTCCCTTCTTTCATCGTCCTGGTGGACAGGGGCATCTTTCAGTTCTGTCTCCTGATCATCTCTTGATTCCTTAGCATTCCACTCAATTGCTAAGGGTTCATCAGCAGCTTTGGCCTGATCAGTTACATCGTCATAGATTAAACTAGTGATTTTGCCGTCATCATTAAAGGATGTTGTTTGACGGATTTGTCGCACAATAATCCATGGATTTTGAAAAGCTGGCTTTCCCTTAGGCACGTCATAGTAATCTTTGACTTCCTTGCCAAATGTAATCTGTTGAATGCTTGGCAGCTGAGGCAATTCACTTGAAGATCCTTGCTGATATCTTGACCTTTCTGCCCATCTCTTCAAGGCGGTCATAGCAGCTATGTTGATTGCTCTCTCAACAGCATCATCATATTTTCTTCTCTTCTGTGGCAACGTGTTTTGAATGATCTTGGCTTCCTCCATGGCATAATCATTAGCGTATTGATGCATAGCATCCCTTACAAAGTGAGGATCCAAGGCTTTTTGAATAGAGTCAGTCCTTAGCCAATTCAGAACCCATTTTTCTTCATCAGCTAACTCCTTCCAACTCTGAAGCTCTGCAACTGATCTGTTCAGCCTATAATCCCTCCATTTCATGTATCTAGGCTTCTCGTGGGTGAACAGAGTCTTCAGCATCAGCTTCTGGTCATAATAAGCCAAGGTCTTTTCAAACCTTTTGAAGAGAGCTTTATCAGCATGGATGATGTCAAAAGCTCTTCTTACTTCATACTTATCATTTGGCTTGACCTTTCCAGCAGGCATCTTAGGCTTCTTTTCTTTGTCTTCATCAATTTTGATGCCTCCAGCATGAACTGGTCTATGAGCATCAATTTTACTTATCTCAATGACCATAACAACCTCAGCGTCTTCAGTTGCCTTTCTTTCAGCTTCAGACATTTTTCTTCTTTCAGCATCCTTAGCTTCCTGAATCTTGCTTAGTTCTAATGCCTTCTTTTCTTCCAACTCATCTCTTTTTCTCTGCTCAGCATCCTCCCTTTTCTTCTTGTCAGCTGCAGAGATCTTTTTCTTCTTGATCAGAATCTTTCTCTTTCCCTTGTCAGCTAGGGCAGGTTGAGGAGCAGCAGATGCAAGAGGTGCAGCTGCAATGGGATGGATGATCATCACATCAGGATCATCCTGAGGTTTAGCAACCTCAACTGTTGGTTTTGCTTGAGTAATCTGTTGCACATCAGTCTGTTCAGCAACAGAAGCTTCTTCAGCTCCAACAGGCCTCTCTGCTGTTTGAGGACTTTCTCTCACCAAATCTATCAACTCAGTGGGTGAGTCAATAAATGTCATCTTCTTTCTTACGGTCCTTCTTGCCCTTCCTTGAACAGGCACAGAAGCTGCTGTATCTCTGATTTGGCTTCTTGTCCTATGAGCAACATTCTCATCAGGACGCTCTGCAGATTGAGTTCTAGAAGAGGAAGCATGAGTCATTTTCTCAATTTATGCTGTAGTCTGATTAATTACTGCATCAGCTACCTCCATTGCTTCTGACTGATATGTTCCGGCTTCAACGGCAGGAAGAGCTGTTTGAACATATATCTTTTCCTTCTTCTTTTGAGTTGCAGTAGCAAGCTCAGCTGTTTTAACAAGTTTTCTCTGCCTCTTGGCAGGAACCGCCCTTGGTTCCTCAGTCTCCTCTTCCACATCAGCTTTTTCAGCTGTTCTTTTTGTAACAGGCAAGTATTTGGACATTGCCTTTGCAGTATGAATCTCCTTACCATTTGTGACCTCACATCCCATTTTGAATAGCAAGTAACTCAGTGTGATTCTGTGATTGGTCTGGGGACCCTTGCCCTTCTTTTTCTCGTGGAAGTTAGCCAAAATGTACCAAATTACTACAGACCAGTTGACTTCCAATCCGTAGTAGATAGCAGCCATGATGCTGAACCTCTTCATGGTAACAGCATCCAGAGAAAACGTACAATTTTCAATTAGCTTTGAGACCATATCAACCATCCGCTGATACTCATCCTTCAACTGTCTCTTCTTGATGTTTCCAAACAACATCTCTCATTCCTTGGCACAGATTGCCCAGAATTGTTGGTGCTTCTCCTCCGTCAGAACAGTGACATCGTGTCGTCCTTTGTTAGGAAGACCAAAAGTCTCGTGAAGAAGGGTGGGGGTAATAACAATGGATTTACCTCCGACAGTAGCCTTGATCTCCTGAGTGTTGAGATCAACAGTAGCACTTCGGTAGTATTCCAACACTTGGTCAGTCCAGATCAGCCCTTCGTGATACTCCATAAAATTTACCAGTGAAGCCGATTTGAACTTCTCCAGCAACTCCTTCATCAAATCGGTACCAGATTGGTAGTAGGAATCATAGGCCAAGTACATACCTTCAGCAGCCATCTCGAATATGTTTGAAGTTAGAGAAACAAGAAGAATTTTGCAGAAAATTGCTAGTAATTTCTCACAAGTGCTTTCTGAATTTTAGTGTGCGTAAAGAGCTACTCAGCTGATCAGATTGGGATTTATAGAGTTAGGGTATTTCGGTTTTCGTGATACCAGCTAACCGTTAGATCCGTTTCTTGTCAGTTCTGATCGTGCGGCGTCAGTTACGACCTTTTAAATTCAAATTGCATTAAATGAGGAGCGGGAAATGTACCGCTCTTTTATCACTTGTAAAAGCGTGTTTTAAAATAAAACATTTTAGTTAGTAAGCTTTTACACAGGTGATCAGACGAGTAAAATAAATACTTATCTGATGGACTACTGTCCTGATGACAAAGCTGTTATCAGTGAAAGCCAATAGCTGATAACCTTCCTCGGCTGTTTGTCAATCCAGCTAGATAATAAATCTTCAATCTTCAAGACTTTAATCTTCTGTTGAAAACATAACTTCAACTAACTGTCATCAACAAATTTCATCTTTTAATCAGAAGTACCGCTAGTCTTACACGTTCCCCCTGACTTTAAGAATTCATAAGTTAACTAGTCTGTTGAGAGTTAATCCTTGAAGATAATATGATGAGTAAGCTGTTGAACTTCAATCTTCTGATGAGTCCCCCCTCAGCTTATGCATCCAATTTTAATAAACCCAGTTCAGCTCTTAGAGTTGAAAACCTTGTCTCACTTAGAGGTTTTGTGAAGATGTCAGCAATCTGATTTTCAGTAAACACATATTATATCATGACATTTCCTTTCTCCACATGATCTCTAATAAAATGATGTTTGATCTCAATATGCTTAGTCCTTGAATGACTTGTAGTATTCTGAGTAAGGCCGATTGCACTTGTATTGTCACAGTAGATAGGGATTCCATTTGATTTTTATGTTGTATTCTTCTAGTTGATGCTTCAACCATAATATTTGTGCACAACAAGCTCCAGCAGCTATATATTCAGCTTCAGCAGTTGATATGGATACTGAAGTTTGTTTCTTACTCATCCATGAGATCAGACGACTGCCTAAGAAGTGACAGGCACCTGTTGTGCTTTTTCTGTCAATCTTGCAGCCAGCAAGGTCAGAATCTGAATATCCAATGAGTTCAAATCCAGATTCCCTAGGATACCACAATCCCAAATCTTCAGTTCCTTTAAGATACTTGAGTATCCTTTTTGCAGCTAGGAGATGAGATTCTTTCGGATTTGATTGATACCTCGCACAAACCCCAACAGAGTACATAATATCAGGTCTGCTAGCTGTTAAGTATAACAGAGACCCAATAATTCCTCTGTACTTGGTTATGTCCACTGATTTGTCATCTTCATCTTTATCCAAACGAATACTAGTAGACATTGGAATGTTAGCAGTAGAGCTAGTTTCCATACCAAATTTCTTGAACAGATCCTTTGTGTATTTTGCTTGGCTGATGAATATTCCATCAGGCAACTGTCTTACTTGCAAGCCAAGAAAATAATTACGTTCTCCCATCATGCTCATTTCAAACTTGTTCTGCATCAGCTTTGAGAACTTATCACACATCTGTTGGTTAGTTGAACCAAAAATAATATCGTCCACATAAATTTGCACAAGCAAAATATGTTCTTCCCATTCAATAGTGAACAGGGTCTTGTCTACCTTACCTTTACGAAATCCTTTAATTAAAAGAAAATCAGATAGGGTATCATACCATGCTCTTGGAGCATGTTTCAGTCCATAGAGGGCTTTCTTCTGACGATACACCTTGTCTTCTTCTTGATATCTTCTTTACTTAGTCAAAATTTTTTCAAAGGGATATCAACTAAGCTAATTTATACTTAGCAGATTTGAAGTTTTGGATTTCATCAAAACCTCCCTTTACTTATTGTCTTCAGTGCTCTTCATCTTCATCCTTATCCAACATTTTGTTAGTTAAAATAACATAGAAATTCTTTTGTTAGTTAAACAAACCACCATATGTTTCTGCATGTAGCTCAATCATAATTTATCTATCTTTTCGGGTGAGTTTGGCCCAGCGGTGGGAGCTCTTAAAAAAACTTCTAGACATTCATTGTGATTTTTGAAGTGTTTGGCCCAAATTATAAAAATTGCTTTTAGTCAATCGTGATTTTAATGGTGTTTGTCCCTCACTATTATAATCACTTTTGGAATCTTCAGAAGCTAAAAATTAACTTATTTTAGAAGTAACTAAGGGTGAGTTTGGCCTAGCCCCCTCCCTCACACGCTATAGTTTTTTTGTGATTTTGTTTTGTTTTATTTGGTTTTTTTATCTTTATTTAAAAATAAAAAATTCCTAAAATTTGTAGATAATTATTTTTAATTATAAAAATATAACTTTCATTTCATTAAATTAACACTATTATTTTAATATTGATTTGTTTTATTAATTTTGGGGTTGTATTTATCACCCAAAAATAATTCTTTCTAAAAATTTAAAATAATACGATACAATCATGAAATCATGTTCGAATATGACAGAGATGATGAATTTTCTTATATGAATTAATTTAATATTTGATGTAATTTTTTATTTTCTAAGTTCCGTAATGTACTTTTGATTTTAAATTAATGTTAATTTTAAATTTATTTTTGGTGTAGTAGTAATAATATTAATAATGATGAAGAAGGATAAAATTTATTATTAAATGGGTTTGATAGAATGAGTCATTAGAGATGACTAAAAAACTAGGGAGAGAAGGAGAGGGAGAGGGAGAGGGTATTCCCTCTCGGAGTCATTAGAGATGCTCTAAATCTCGAAGCCGTTTCAGGAGGATGCAAAAGGATTTGTCGCAAATGAGTGGGCCACACACTTTTAACGTGGTTCAAAATACCCAGTAGGGCATAAGATTGTCTTTCTTTACGTGTGTGTGTGTGTTTCATAATTGGTAACATTGCAAATTGCAAATCAAAGTGTCTTGCATTGTTATACATGTGTGTGTAATGTGTGTCAATATATGGTGCTATGTGATTTCTTCAAGTTTTTTGTTTGAAGTAGTATCTGTGGGATTTTTTTTTTTTTTAGATGGTGAATACATTGTTATGTCAAATACAATATCGAATCGAATCTATTACAATGATATCAAAGTGAACTAGAGAAATCATAACTTACTCTTTTCATACTTCTTTAGGAATTTTGAATTCGTCGATTTAACCCCCTTTCCGATTTGGTGGCTAAGTAAGCCTATTTCTTGATGTGAAGTAAAATTTGAGACTATAGCAAGATATCCATTAGGAATTGTTTAATTAGTGGATTTGATGGATGATTCATATGTTACTCCTATTTCGGTGGTTCTTACTGCTTTAAATATATTGATGAACGAGCTGATTAAATTTTTGCAGTTGATTTAATCCTTTCTGCAAATGAAGTGAACTGGAAGCAACGCAATTTTTAAAAGATGATTGTCTCACGATTCTATGCACTGTTGGGGTTGTGAAGACATCTTTGGATGTTCCTAAAACGTTTGCCCAGCCACTAGCATTGTCGGACCTCGGACAAAGCTACGTGCATCTACTAGAAAGCAGGGATGGAAGTGACCTATCTTTTGAAGTTGAAGGAGATACATTTTATGCACATAAGCTTATCCTTTCAACTCGCTCTCCAGTGTTTAAAGCACAATATTTTGGTCCATTAAAGGAAGAGAACACCCAAGGCATTAAAATTGAAGAGATGCATACTTCTGTTTTCAAGGTTCTTAAATCTCTATGTTTTTTTATTGTGTGTTTTTTTTCTTTCAAAATTATGTGGGGATCTTTTTATTGTGTGTGTGTGTTTTTTTTTTTTCTTTCAAATTTATGTGAATACTCTTACAGTATTTGACCCTCATACATTTTTGGTTCAATAAATTGTTTGGGTTTTGAACTTTTGGTCTCTACTTGGACTGAAAGCGATAGCACAAAATGTACAAAACATTTTTAAAAATTGCAACCAATGTGCCAGCCATTTTATGAAAAATGGGACCAAAAGTGATGAAGAACCAGTTTTATAAGACCAAAAAATGCAGTTTTGCCATTTTTTTTTGTTATACTACAGACAACATAGCTTAAAATTTTGTTCCCTTTCCTTCTGATCGGTGGAGCTTTCCATCACCTAACTTGATTTCTGAGTTAAAACTCTCATCAAGGACAACAAAAATGTTTTTGTTTCCCGTCATATGACTGCTGCATCCGCTATCCAAATACCATATATTTTGAGGTTGTTGTTGTATTTTCATGCAAGAAAAAAGTTGTTCACTTTCTTGTTCAATGAAATTAACTTCATCATCCTCATTTTTGTTTTGATGCCAACAGTCCCTTTGTGAGTGATTGGGATTTCTGCAATTCTTGCATTTGTACCAACAATCTTTTGCCTCGTGGTTCGTTCTCTGGCAAATTTTGCAATGAAGACTAGATTGGTCATCTTCTTGGTCAGAATATCCATCATTATGTTTTGATTGGTTGTTTTGACCTATTCCTCTTCCTCTACCTCGGTAAGATATTTTTCTTCGTTGGGACGATCCTTCTCTTCCTTGTTGTTGCCATTTGGAACTTCCATTATTTGAAAAAATCACGTATGACTTAAAAGCTTGCTCTAGTGGTTGATCTGAGGACTTGTTCATTCTTTCTTCATGCACTTGAAGCGAACTCATTAGTTCATGATAAGATTACAAAGATAAATCCTTAGATTCTTCTATTGCCGCAACAACATAATCAAATTTAGAAGGAAGACTTCGTAAAACTTTTAAGACAACCTTTTTCTCTTCAATAGTGTCTCCAAGGCTTCTAATCTAGTTGACAATTTCTGCAACTCTAGTTAAGTAGACTTGCATGTTTTCATTGTCTTGTTTTGCCAAATTATCAAACTCTCTCCAAAGAGATTGAAGCCTTAGTGATGTCACCTTATCATTTCCTTGAAAACCTTCTTTTAGGATTTCCCAAGCTTGTTTGACTTTTTTAACTCCATGTATTTTGGGGTAGATGGTTTTGCTTAATCCTTGTTGAATGAATCTGAGAGCACTTGCGTCTCTCTTCAAATTTTTCTTATATTCTTTTTGTATTGCATCTGTCCACTCCTCTTTATCATCTTTTGTAGAGGGTTCATGATACATTTCTTCCACAACATCCCATAAATCTTGTGAAAGAAACAATGTTTCCATTTGACTACTCCAATAATCATAATGCTCTCCTTCAAAGATTGGAACTAGATTTGGAGTGTAGGAAAACATGGTAGAAACTTGATTTGAAGCCATTTGTAGAGATAGGAGAACTCGTATTGAGATCCCGGCTCTAGATATCAATTTGTTGGGGAAAATTTGAATTTATTTTTGTAGTGCTATGGCACTTACAATGATCTCTCTTGGAGATATGAATCACAATATTTTCTTATATTTTTCTTATTGTTAAATGACTAGATTACATAGGTATTTATAGGATAAAACCTACATGAATCTAGTTTGATACATGAATTAAAATAAATAACATACTCCTCCTTTAGGTAGTACATGAATCTAATGAAAAGACAATACATGTATCTTTTCTTGGTTCATGTATATAATCAGGGCCGACCCTGAGTTTTTGGTGGCCCTAAGCCAACTCTAAAATTGTGACCCTTAAATTTTCATGTGTAACTAAATTATGTTAATAACTAATACAATCTTTTGTAAAAATAAAACTATTATTAATTAGAAAAATAAGAAACAATAATAATATGAATAAAATATAATCTCGCTTTGTAAAAAATATCGGTAATACGAGACACACTTCTATTTAATAAGAAAATGATAACATATGTAAATGGGACATAAACACATACAATCTTAGTAAATTATTGCTTAAATATTCTTCTACTAGCATTTTTTAAAGCAAAATCAGTAATTATACTTGCATAACAAATATTTTTCAATCAACAATATGGCTAACCAATTCGATTTATTTTGTGACAGTGGTTGATTAGACAGTAAGACTTAATCAACCATAGGTTCGAAAATATTATCTCTACAACTGCAACTATAACGAGAATTTTTAACAATATTCTATAAGTAATCCATCTATTTGAGAAACCAACATTATATAGTTTGCAAATAGTTCAAGTTTTTTAGTTCTTTTGGTAAATCTTAGCACAAGCAAAAATAATAAAAATTAAAGGCAATTAGAAGATGCAAGGATTCAAACACTAACCAAACACACACTCATTAGGAGTTTTACCATCTATGCCACATGGACCCTTTGTATAATTATTACATACATATTAATATACATACATATTAATATATATACATATATATTAAAATATTTTATTATTGGAGGCCCTCGTTTATCGGTGGCCCTAAGCGACCGCATGTGCGGCTTACGCTCAGGGCCGACCCTCATATAACACATTTGACTAAGTAACTCTAACATAATCTTTGAACTTCTTTCCAAGTTGCAAATAATATTTCCAACACATTAAACGTAATTGCAGTGCACGTGTCTTCTCTAATTGTGTTGCGAGCATACTTGTTGCAATTGTTCGAGTTTTTCCTATAATTTAACTGTATAAATATTCATCAACTTCAGTATTTTCATGTTATAAAGTATGAATAAAAAGATGTGTTTCTTTTAATTGTATTAAAGTTAATGTATTCCCTAGATTAATAAATATCCACATACATGAACTTCTAGTTACAATGTATGTTAGGATACATGAATACTTAGATGCATGCTTTGACTACCTAGTATTCATAAACTTAATTAAATTGGATACATGTACTTCACATGCCTAGACTAGTATAAATAGGTGTAAAGTGTGTACTTGTAATTTATCAAGTCTTCAACAAGAGTAAAAGAAAATGAGAGACATACTCCAAGTATTTCCTTGTTGATCTTGTTCACTAAAATCACAAAAATATCCAACAAGTGGTATCAGAGCACCTTCGATTTAGAAAAGGGGCGTTTATCACAATACTTCACTAATGTCAAATTCTGGAGTATCACAAACTCTTCCAATCTTTGACGGTGAAAATTATGATTTTTGGAGTATCAAAATGAAGACATAATTCCTATCACTAGATCTATGGGATCTGGTAGAAAATGGATTAACTACACCAACGGAAGGAACCTCTACAACTGTTGATAAAAGGAACAACAAAAAGATGCTAAGACATTATTTTTTCTTCAACAAGCAGTAAGTGATGCCATCTTTCCAAGAATAATGGGAGACACCTCTTCCAAGCAGACGTGGGAGATCTTGCAGAAAGAATTCCAAGGGAGTTCTAAGATAAAAAACCATCAAGCTTCAAAGTTTGCGGAGAGAGATGGAAAATCTCAAAATGATGCATTCTGAGAATGTTATGCAATATAGCACCAGAGTTATTGATCTTGTAAATCAAATGAGATCACATGGAGAGACAATTCAAGAAGAAAGAATTGTTAAAAAATTCTTGATAAGCTTGACAAAAAAATACGACCACGTTGTCACAGCAATTGAAGAATCTAAGGATTTATCTACACTTACCCTCGTAGAATTCATGGGATCTTTGCAAGCACATGAACAAAGATTGAGCAGATATAGTGGAGAATCACTAGAAAATGCCTTTCAATCAAAAGTCAACCTGAATAACCTAGAATCGGGTGATAACAAGAAGGGTAAAAGTCAAGGTGAAAACTCTCAAAACAAAGGGAAATTCAAACAAGTTGATTATCCTCCTTGTGGTGTTTGTCAAAGGACAAATCATTTGGAGAAGGATTGCTATCACAAAGGCAAACCCCGCTGCTCAAACTGTAAAAAGTTTGGCCACTTAGAAAAAGAATGCCGATTCAAGGAGAAAAATCACCAAGCTAACTATTCAGAAGAAGATCAAGGGTATTTGTTCTTTGCCAGTCAAGTTGTTGAAGAAGAAACCAATGATACTTGGTTCGCTGATAGCAATTACACGACTACAAAATAGAGCAATTTCACTCCTATAGATCATTCTATCAAGACTAAAGTCAAGATGGACAATGATGACTTGGTAAAATTCAACGACAAAGACACGGTGGCTATTCAAACAAAGAAAAAAGCTTCTAAGAAGACGATTTGGACTGAACCCATGAAGGAGGAAATGAAAATAAACAAGGAGACCAATACTTGTGAGTTGATTCAACCTACCACCAAAGACGTATTTGGGGAGAAACGGATCTTCAAACCCAAGTTGGATCCAAACAAGACCATCAAGAACCAAAGCAAACCCGTCAAAAAGAAAAATTCCAAATTCTAAGAGAAAAACTTGGAGTTGTCGGGAAAAACATTAAGGAGGAGTATTAAAGTTAATATATTCCCTAGATTAATAAATATCCACATACATGAACTTCTAGTTACAATGTATGTTAGGATACATGAATACTTAGATGCATGCTTTGACTAACTAGTATTCATACACTTAATTAAATTGGATACATGTACTTCACATGCCTAGACTAGTATAAATAGGTGTAAAAGAAAAGGAGAGACATACTCCAAGTATTTCCTTGTTGATCTTGTGGCAAAATAGCAATTTAGGTCCCCTAACTTTCACTAGTCCGTAGAATTAGGACACTTAATTTTCCAGTCAGCAATTTACGTCCCTTAACTTTAACTAGTCCGCAGAATTAGGACACTTAATTTTCAGCAAGCAATTTACGTCCTTAACTTTCACTGGTATGCAGAATCAGGACACTTAATTTTTAAGCAAGCAATTTACGTCCCTTAACTTTCAGTGGTCCGCGGAATCAGGACACTTAATTTTTCAGCAAGCATTTTAGGTCTCTTAACTTTCACTGGTCCGCAGAATCAGGACACTTAATTTTTTGACAAGCAAAATACATCATAACTTTTCTATACCCGCAATTTTACTCCATTTGACAAAACAAACACCCACTTAACAATCACTTAACAAACCGTCTACAACTATTTAACAACATCAATATTAATTCAAATCCCCAAATTAATTGTCCAGTTGGCAATTATGGAATTTTCAACGAGTTGTGGACTAAAATTGCGGTCAACTGGACTAAAATTATAGATATAAAAAAGTTATAGATTTCGCAGACCAGTGAAAGTTAAGGGACGTAAAATGATTTCTGAAAAATTAAGTATCTTGATTTTTCGGACCAATGAAAGTTAAGGGATATAAAATGCTTGCTGAAAAATACATCCTAACTTTTCTATACCCGCAATTTTACTCCACTTGACAAAACAAACACCCACTTGACAATCACTTAACAAACCGTCTACAACTATTTAACAACATCAATATTAATTCAAGTGGGTGTAGACGGTTTGTTAAGTAATATTCAAGTGGGTGTTTGTTTTGTCAAGTGGAGTAAAATCGCGGGTATGGAAAAGTTAGGATGTATTTTTGATAGAATAGTGTCCTGCAAGCCAACTATTTTGGCTGCATTTAATTGAAAGGACCATTCAATTGAATTAATAAATGCATTTTATTATTATATGGTCATCTTTATCTTATGTAATAAGTATCTACGCATAAGGATAGAAGTCCTTAGATCACAGGGCTATGGGACAACCCGTGGACTGATCTCCAAGGCCGTGATCTAGAACATATTCAAGAGTCGTAGAATTCAATCGAGATAGGACATCATTGGATTCGGTTAGACTCTCACTATTGTGTATACTCCGATGAACTGGAGAACGCTGGGGTCCACGAGCGTGACTGGGATAGTCGATACACATAAGTGGGTGGTTTGCTGGGATGGCAAGCGCACTGAATACCCCAATTAGAAAATAACTCACCATGGAAGCGGTAGTTGCATATCGGGGATGAAGTTATTCCTATTTACAATAGTATACGAGGAACGATCCCTAAATACTTGAGGTGATAGGGTTTATCTGGTGCGAGAACGTCTATGCTTTCATATGAGTTCCGACTGACTGGGGATCGCCAGAAAGTCTTTGTGGACTCATATTGGGTATAGGAACTCGTATGCAGATTCATATCATCAACAAAGGATCCATTGACCCGACTTGATAGGTTGAGAAATTCTCCTATGGATTTCTGTGAGAAATTAATTCTGGTAAATTCCTCGGTCGAGGTATCTGACGGCTTTATGTAAGTAGCTCATAAAGGTTAAGTCAAAGAGAATTATTTCGAGACCAGAATGCATAAGGTCAAGACAAAGGAAAAGGGAATCCGATGAAAGACCATACCCTTAAGTCTCGACTGGGAGATTGATCGATGGAGAGATTATGTCGTATATGGATATTGTAAATGATAACAGGTTCACTGAATTAATTCACCAGTGATTGGGCTCCATGGGCTTGTGGCTGGACATCGACCGTGGAGGGTGGGAGAATTCCCAAATTGGCAGGGGTGCTAATTTTGGAATGATCAATCGACAGAGTGTTCGATTGATTTAGAGTAAATCTTACTCGAATAATTAAATAATATTTAATTATAACCCACAGCCAATTATGTGGTGAACCTACGGGGGCATACACAATACACATGAAGCGAAAGCGAGGAAATAAGAACGACCGAGTTGGATTTGATTAATTAAAAGGGATTTTAATTAAATGGACTTAGAGTCTGATTTAATTAAATGAGAGATTAAGTTAATTAATTGGGCTATTTAATTGAGAGATTAAATAAAGCCTGGTCAAGATTAATTAACTGGGCCATGAATTAATTAGAAGACTTGGTCTTCTAATTAAAGAGGGTCATGGCCCATGTAGGAGAGAAGAGCCCTAGTCCTAATAGGACTAGGTTAGGGAGATAATTATAAGTAACTATCTTATAGTTATTTTTCACACAACTCCATAAGCAAAATTGAGCAGAGCAAAAATTTCTCTCCCCTCTCCCATCTCCCAGTGTGATCGGCCGAACCCTGCTTCCTTGTGGAAGAAATTTTTCGTTTTCGATCTTGATCCTAAATCGTTCCTAATTCCTAGATCTTAATATATCTTGTGTTCTAGTCGATCAAGATATATTATTTTCGTGATATTGTGGTGTATCAACTCGTAGAGGCGCAACACGTGGGGCGCTACTCAAAAGGCTTGGATCGATTTTCTTGGAGCAGAAATCAGAGTTCGTTTTGCTGACTGCCAACTTGGATTTGCAAGGAGATAGGTATAACGTGTAAACTTATACTATCGTTTTAATTAATATTTATATATATATATACACCTAGAGTAGTATCATGGCAAGATTCCGTAAGAGGTCCTAAAATTTTTATATTCCGCTGTGCCTAGGGCTGTCTATCTTACCGAATCCCAACAGTGGTATCAGAGCCAAATCTAGGCTTTGTATATATATGAATTTGCAAATTCTGTGATTTAAATCATATGTTTGATTTATGTATGGCTAGTTCTTTAACTGTCTATGTTTTAGGACGTAGATCTATTAACTTAGAGTTAATGTAAAATTTTGATTCGAAAATTTTATCGTGTTAATTTTTATTTTGGATTGGGATTTAATTAATTGGATCTGTTTAATTAAATCAGAGTAATCGAACAACAAAAAAAAATTATTTTATGGATCCAACCGCGGTGGTGGGTTGCTGCCCACGGCAGCGTGCTAGCAGCAAGCAGGCTGCACGTGCGGCACACAGCAGCAGCCTACGGGATGTCTGTCGCGTGCTGTAACGCACAGCTGCACGCTGCCATGCGCAGCCGCGGCTGCCATGGACAGCCCACGCGCGGACTTTGTGGCCACGTGTGTTGGCCACGTGGCAGTCCTCGATTGCTCACGTATTGGCTGATTATTGGTTGGACTCTAATTCTGCCTATTTTGATAAATCTGAAAATCTTGGAGATTTGGTTGTTTTGGAATCTTGGTGAATCTTGGATTGATCTTAGAGATCTAATTAAAAAAGGAAACTTAGAGTTTCATTTAATATAAGACATTTAATTAAAATTAATGTCTTGTAGTTAATTACCAAGATTAAAGATCTTAAAGATCTTATTAAACAAGGAAACTTAGAGTTTCAATTGTGATAAGAGATTTAATTAAAATTAATCTCTTCTAGTAAGTTACCAAGATCAAAGATCTTAGAGATCTTATTAAATTAGGAAACTTGGAGTTTTGGATAAGGTAGAATTCTTGATGGATTTGGACACTACCTTAGTTAACTAATCTAATCAAAATAGGATTATCTTGAGAATCTTAGAGATTTGTAAAATTGGAAAACTTAGAGTTTTGGATAAGATAGTAATCTTGGAAGATTTGTAACTATCTTAATTAACCAACTTTATCAAGATAAGAATTGTAGATTACTTAGAACTCAAGCAAGAGTTAATTAATCTTAGAGATTAATTGTTAATTCAAAATTAAATTAACTTGGATAATTTTTGTGAATTAAAATTAAAGGAGCCGGTAAATTTACATTTATGCCCTTATGTGAATTTATGCATGTTCTTGAGTGAATATGTGGATTGGTCGATTTTGCCCTTAAGTCCTGTGTAGTTTTGGTTTATTTTTATATGGGTTGTAATTAAATGGGCCTGATTGGTGCCATTGCTTGCGCAAACGAATGTAATAGAATAGGACCTTTTTTTAATTTGTAAGCTAGGCTTAGATTAGGCTTGGAGCCGAGAAGACCTCATGAAGACTTGGAGATCCACATGGAGGCCCATAACCTTGGAGGACATGGAGGCCCAATCAAGCTGAATATTACAAGAAGGCCCATGATGTATGGGTTTGAAAATTGTAATAGTTAGGACATTTAATTTCCACCCTAGACTGACCAATTGGTCCATCATGTGGCTCGTGATGGATCGCATAGGATGGGCAATCGATCAATCGTGTGTGCAATGCTAGGTGATGAATGTTTACTTTTTCGTAATTATTCTTTGATGTATGAGATGCATGCTTAGGATAGAAAAACGTAAACAATATAAAGCATAATCTGATGAGACCTCGCACAAGAAAACTTAAAACCTCCAATTGAACTTAAAATTCAATTAGAATATTAAATCGAATAACGGGCGCATATGAATGGTGTCTATGGTCCGAGCCTATCCAATTACTAGGTCTTAGGCATATTGTACGAATATATCTCGATGTCTCACGAGTCGTGGGTCGAGCTATAGGAAGATGATATGTCTATTGCCTCGTTGCACGAGTTTAGTGCCAAGGGAGGGGATAGCAAGGTTTTAGGCGCTGTCTCACGAGTCGTGGGGTGTCTAGGATTGAACTATTTCTCTCCACGAGTATTGGACATGATTTAACGCGAGTAAGTATGGATGTCTCACGAGTCGTGGGTCCATAACGAAAACCGAGGCTAAATGAACTCAAGGGTTAGCTGGGATGGTTAACCGGCGACGTGATCGCCCACCAAGTGGATCAATTGGTATGGCCAACGAGTCGTGGGTACTGAGCGATTGCATTTGGGCTTTGAGCCCATTAGGAAATTTTTATTTCCCGAACCTTATGTGGGGGTATAAGTATTTGACAAAAATAGTTGGAGTAATTTACAAATGAAAACCATGTTTGTAAATTATGCATTGATATTAATCTGTCGCGTATTTATCGTCTAGTTTATGATAGTTTTTCATAAATGATGTATCCTTGAATATTTTACCATCATACTTGAATCAAATAAATTGACTGAACCCAAATGAATTTTGAATGACTTCGAAACTTGAGAAATTATTCTCGAGTCCAAGCAAGGACTAATCTCCTTACAAAGATTTCATTGTTTTTCCTTTCGAAGTTACACTTCGACTGGAATGGTGATAGGTTTCACCAAGCTGCATTTTTCGAAGTTACTCTTCAAATAGGAAAGGTGATAAGTTTCACCAGAGGGTTGAGGATGGTTCTCAAGCCCAAATTTTCTTGAAGGCAAACATGAAGTCTCCCATAAAAGGGAAGTAACATCTCGTTGAAAGGCTCGAGAGATGGAAGAAGAGGAATGAATCCTCTCTGAAGGGAAATAACCTTGGAGGTTTTTCTGTAAGGATGATAAGTTGTAAAGTCGATCAAAATAGTTCTTCCATGGATTAAGATCAAGGGGAAAAGGGAATTGAACCAATTCATCCCATAAGGGATGATTAAATTTTATTGAACTTAACCTTAAGGTTAAAGTAATACATAAGGGTGTTGGATGCCCGATGAAGTTACTCATTGATGCATTCAATGCATCTAAAGCTATGAATTATTTAGATCATTAGAATTTGCTTATACTATCCCTTGTCTTAAGGGATGTGATAGTTCCATAATGGTTGGAACTGATTGCGCTATAAGATTTATACGCAAAAGGTGTACATAAGCAAATGAGTATGGATACTCATATATCGACTAAATATAATATGCATAGTCAATAAAATATAAATAATCAAGATTTCACACACTTGAGTCGTTGTAAAAACCGAAAGGCGATACATGAATACTAAAACATATTTCCGAATTAAAAGATTCAAAGACTGAGCTCGACTGGGTCGAGCTTGACTGGGATGTTGTACATAGTAACCGACTTTCGAATCTTGCTTAATGGAAATTAGATTTAGTAGTTGGTTGCTAGGCAACCAAGAGGGATAAACAAACTGGAATGGATTTAATCCATTTAAAAGTGTGTAGAAACACTAAAGCATTAATGGGAGATAATGCGTCTCTAGTACCCTCATGGGTAAAAGTACGTTGTGATGTACAATTCCAAATTACTTTTGGAATAAAATAAAGAGAGCCTAATCAATGAAAGCATGTAAGAGATTTGGATCGATTCAAAATCAAACATGCAGTGGCAGTACGCCATTAATTATTTAATGGAGAATTGGATTCTCGAAATGTAAGACTCGCTCAAAACATTGTCAGTTGTTGAGCATTCTAGACATGTAAATATCCATTAAGAAATCTTACATGAAATTCCTTATCCAATCAAATAAAAACTTGATCGAGAAAATCGAAGATACTGGGGTAAGTATCTATGAAGCCAGTTCCAAAACATATCATGTGATATGAGTTTTGGTATTGTACCTTCATATGCATTCATGCGCATATGGGGTCTACCGCTTATGTGAATAAGACAGTGAGAGATAAGCTGGACGTAAAGTCCATCTTATGCAATTCGTGGGGTATCCAGAAAACTCAATAGGATACAAGTTCTACGATCCTACAAGACAAACTACGTTTGTCTCAAGGAACGCACACTTCTTGGAGAAGGATTTCTTGGTGGACAAGAAGGAACACAACGTAGAACTAGATGAGGTCACTGAAGATGAAAAGACCGAAGAGGTCGATCAAGCTGACCCATCACCACAGGCAGTGGGAGAACAAGAGCATGAAAGTACATCAGAGAGTACACCGATACTTCGTAGGTCAGAAAGACAACGTAGAACCCGAGAGGTACTACGGTCTACTGCGTGAGACTAGACAGTCTCTAATTGACCCAAGGACTTACGAAGAGGCTATGCTAGGCATAGACTCGGGAAAGTGGCGTGAAGCCATGGAATTCGAATTGGACTCCATGCACTCGAACAAGGTCTGGCCTTGGTAGATCCACTAGTGGGAGTAGCTCCCGTGGGTTGCAAGTGGATCTATAAGCGAAAGCTTGGAGTGAACGGAGAGGTAATAACCTACAAGGACATCGTGGGACAACCCGTGGACTGATCTCCAAGGCCGTGATCTAGAACATATTCAAGAGTCGTAGAATCCAATCGAGATAGGACATCGTTGGATTCGGTTTGACTCTCACTATTGTGTATACTCCGATGAACTGGAGAACGTTGGGGTCCACGAGCGTGACTGGGATAGTCGATACACATAAGTGGGTGGTTTGCTGGGATGGCAAGCGCACTGAATACCCCAATTAGGAAATAACTCACCATGGAAGCGGTAGTCGCATATCGGGGATGAAGTTATTCCTATTTACAATAGTATACGAGGAACGATCCCTAAATACTTGAGGTGATAGGGTTTATCTGGTGCGAGAACGTCTATGCTTTGATATGAGTTCCGACTGACTGGGGATCGCCAGAAAGTCTTTGTGGACTCATATTGGGTATAGAGGAACTCGTATGCAGATTCATATCATCAACAAATGATCCATTGACCCGACTTGATAGGTTGAGAAATTCTCCTATGGATTTCTGTGAGAAATTAATTCTGGTAAAATTCTCGGCCGAGGTATCTGACGGCTTTATGTAAGTAGCTCATAAAGGTTAAGTCAAAGAGAATTATTTCGAGACTAGAATGCATAAGGTCAAGATAAAAGGAAAAGGGAATCCGATGAAAGACCATACCCTTAAGTCTCGACTGGGAGATTGATCGATGGAGAGATTATGTCGTATATGGATATTGTAAATGATAAAAGGTTCACTGAATTAATTCACCAGTGATTGGCTCCATGGGCTTGTGGCTGGACATCGGCCGTGGAGTGTGGGAGAACTCCCAAATTGGCAGGGGTGCTAATTTTGGAATGATCAATCGACAGAGTGTTCGATTGATTTAGAGTAAATCTTACTCGAATAATTAAATAATATTTAATTATAACCCACGGCCAATTATGTGGTGAAACTACGGGGGCATACACAATACACATGAAGCGAAAGCGAGGAAATAAGAACGACCGAGTCGACTAGGTCGACTGGGTAAATAATCGACTGGGTCGATTATTATGGGTGGGTCGACTGGGTCGACCCAATTGGAACAAAATGGGATCCAATTGGAATTGGATCAGGATCATAAATTAAATTGAAATTTAATTTTGGATTAATTAAGTAAGTTGGATTTGATTAATTAAAAGGGATTTTAATTAAATGGACTTAGAGTCTGATTTAATTAAATGGGAGATTAAGTTAATTAATTGGGAGATTAAATAAAGTCTGGTCAAAATTAATTAACTGGGCCATGAATTAATTAGAAGACTTGGTCTTCTAATTAAAGAGGGCCATGACCTATGTAGGAAAGAAGAGCCCTAGTCCTAATAGGACTAGGTTAGGGAGATAATTATAAGTAGCTATCTTATAGTTATTTTTCACACAACTCCATAAGAAAAATTGAGCAGAGCAAAAATTTCTCTCCCCTCTCCCAGTGTGATCGGCCGAACCCTGCTTCCTTGTGGAAGAAATTTTTCGTTTTCGATCTTGTTCCTAAATCGTTCCTAATTCCTAGATCTTAATATATCTTGTGTTCTAGTCGATCAAGATATATTATTTTCGTGATATTGTGGTGTATCAACTCGTAGAGGCGCAACATGTGGGGCGCTACTCAAAAGGCTTGGATCGATTTTCTTGGAGCAGAAATCAGAGTTCGTTTTGCTGACTGCCAACTTGGATTTGCAAGGAGATAGGTATAACGTGTAAACTTATACTATCGTTTTAATTAATATTTATATATATACACCTAGAGTAGTATCCTGGCAAGATTCCGTAAGAGGTCCTAAAATTTTTATATTCCGCTGTGCCTAGGGCTGTTTATCTTACCGAATCCCAACAATTTTTCAGCAAAATATTTACATCCCTTAACTTTCATTGGTCCTCCACTTGAATTAATATTGATGTTGTTAAATAGTTGTAGACGGTTTGTTAAGTGATTGTCAAGTGGGTGTTTGTTTAGTCAAGTGGAGTAAAATCGCGGGTATAGAAAAGTTAGGATGTATTTTTCAGCAAGCATTTTACATCCCTTAACTTTCATTGGTCCGAAAAATCAAGATACTTAATTTTTTAGCAAGCATTTTACGTCCCTTAACTTTCACTCTGCGAAATCTATAACTTTTTTATACCTACAATTTTAGTCCACTTGACCGCAATTTTAGTCCACAACTCGCTGAAAATAACTGGACAATTAATTTGGGGATTTGAATTAATATTGATGTTGTTAAATAGTTGTAGACGGTTTGTTAAGTGATTGTCAAGTGGGTGTTTGTTTTGTCAAATGGAGTAAAATTACGGGTATAGAAAAGTTAGGATGTATTTTGTATTTTGCTTGTCGAAAAATTAAGTGTATGATTCTGCGGACCAGTGAAAGTGAAGGGACCTAAAATGCTTGCTGAAAAATTAAGTGTCCTGATTCCGCGGACCACTGAAAGTTAAGGGACGTAAATTGCTTGCTGAAAAATTAAGTGTCCTGATTCTGCATACCAGTGAAAGTTAAGGGACGTAAATTGCTTGCTGGAAAATTAAGTGTCCTAATTCTGCGGACTAGTGAAAGTTAAGGGACGTAAATTGCTTGCTGGAAAATTAAGTGTCCTAATTCTACAGACTAGTAAAAGTTAGGGGACCTAAATTGCTATTTTGCCTTGATCTTGTTCACTAAAATCACAAAAATATCCAACAAATTGAGATATTTTTTATTTATGTAATACATTTTTCTATTTTTAATAACAAACAGTAATTAATCACCAAAGGAATGATCAGCTCAAAAAGGAGATATTTATCACAGAAAATAGTTGCAAGCAGTAAACAGCTGTGAACATTTGAGCTCTAGTTCAATTCGATTCACTTTTAGATATCTTTTCTCATTATTAAATAACAATTAATTGCCATCTTTAATCGAGAAGACAACCAGGTATAAGAGGGGCTTACCAGCAACCTTCGATTGGAGATGGCTAAAAATGGAGTGGGGGACTGGATGGGAAACCGAGACAGAGCTGACCGGGGGAGGAGGGGGAAGGAGGGGCAGGGGCAGACGCCCTAGAGGTGGGTGGCTGCCAAGTGCTCTATTTTCTATTTCTTTTTAGTTAATTTTTTTATACTTAGTTTTATATATAATAATTGGTTATATTTATTTTTGATATGTGAATTGTAATTAATTTTTTTATTTTTAATAAAATTGTTTTTTTTTTTTTTGTGTGTTGAATTTAATAAAGTGATTAGTTTATATTTTGAAATTTTAATATTTATATATTCATAAAAATAAAATAATTAAATACACTAGAATAATTTTTGGTTAGTTTCAATTTTTATATATTTAATTTTGGAAATACAAAATATTAGATTATGATAACGGTAATTACGACTTAAATTATTCTGATTTTGGTTAAAAAATTATTATTTTTTATTAATATAATAATTATTATTATTAATAAAAAAAGTAACAGTGAGGAGAGTGGAGAAAGTTGTGAAATTGAATTAAACGGAGGTTGATTGTCCTTCAGTTGGATATACACCTTATTTTCGTTTCCATTGATTCAAAATCTAAAACTTTTTGATGTTTTCGGCAGAAAATATGGAAAGTTTGATCTATGGATTCACCATCCTAGTGTATGTGTGGGCCTACACGACAAAAGATCTCCTATCCCATTTTCGTGTCGCATGATAGACCCATTATTCAAGTGTATATGTGGGCCCACATAAATTCTAAATTTGCACAGTTGCTAATATAAATCTATATGTGTGACACAAATATGATCATATCAAAGTTTGATTAAAATTTTATCCCGGGCTCACATAAATTATAAATTTATACACTTGTCAACATATCTATACGTGTGACACCAAATTGTGATAGAAAATCAATCCCGAATCAAATTTGTTTTTGGTATAATAGTTTCTTATTTTAAGAAATTCATTTTAATAGGATAGAGCGTAAAATCATTTTTCCACAGAATGAAATCTTAGATATTATTAATTTAATTTTGATACAGTAACCATACGATGAGCGTTCTAATATACTTCATAATATGTAAGATCTTGTCATTCGTGTACGTCAGTGTCTACAGTTTATGATCTATGGTTGTATATAAAATCTATAGTGATGATTTTCGTAGAAATTTAGTACTTTTCTTTTAGTCGGTTTTACTGAAATTTTAATTAAATTTCATGCACAAATTAAAAAACTCTTATATGTATTATTAATACAACAAATGTGTCTAAAGTCAGGTTGAATGTCATTATAATTGTTCTTATAAAAGAAATATTGCATGGCGGGGGTGGGGGGATTCTTTGTAACACTTTTTATTACATGATAAAATATTAATTAAAGTGAATGTGTACACAAAATATAAATAACTAGCTTGTCAATAAATCTATTCGTGTAACATAAAATTGTGATAGATGATCCTTAATAGTACTCTTCCTAAAACATGTTTTCATGACTAGCTAGGTAATCGAACTTCAAGTTAGATCTCCCGTTACGTATTGAAAATTACGGCATATTTTATTTTTCTATTTTTAGTAAATTGTAACAATTAATGAAACTAACATAATAGAATTGAAAATCAAGAAAATGAAATTAGGTTTTCCTTTTTCATCCGCAAGGCTTCTTCCTCCGCTCGCCGCTGTGTGAAGGGAAAACAATAGCCCCTCTATAGTTGTAATCATGTGGAGCTCAGTCACGTAAAACTCGAAATCACCGCTACGGTGCTATCGCTTCGTAAGCAATGGAAATTTTGGGGTTTACTTTCGATCAATTAAAGATCAAACGCTTTTGCTTCGTTCCGTTTTTTCAAAAATCCAAACATGATAGTATATATATATGGGGTTTTGGGTACATAGAGTTTAAAACTTGTATAAAAAAATGAGAGAATTTCACTTTTGATACCATAATTCAACCTACTTTAGGGATTTGATACCACAACTTTTTATACCGATACATTTGATACCATAACTCAAATCAATTTTGCACATTTAATACTTCCGTCAAATTAATGACGGAATTGCCACGAGAATGTCACGTGGCCGTTAAAACTTTACACGTTTGATACCATAACTTATGTTGACTGATAATTTACCCCATAACATTTCAGGTTACCAAAAAAGCCCCACATCTCCAAATTTAGTGACGATTTTAGTCCACATTGTTGCCAAATTTCCAAATTGACTTGAATAAGACCACATGCTGACCAATTTAGAAAATTTTACTTATTTTATTTAAATAACTAATTTAATTTATAAACAATATTAATGAATTAAATAATACATTAACATAAATATCACCAAAATTAAGAAAACATATTCTTTTTAAATATAAAATTTATATAATAGAATTAATATATTTAATATTTATTAAAATAATAAATTATATAATTTAAAACTATTTAATATTTATTAAAATATTAAATAATAAATAATTTTAATTTTAAAAAAAATCCCTCCCCACCCCTCCCCCCTACCCCCCGATTCCACCGCCAGTGGCCTGGGATCGGAGAACCCAGGCCGACGGCCTGGGTTCTGTACTGCTACAGAACTCAGGCCGTCAGCCTGGGTTTTTCGATCCAAGCCACTGCGGCCAAGGACCGAAGATCCCAGGCCGGCGGTGGCCTGGGACCAAAGACCCAGGCCGCAAGCCGCCGGCCTGGTAATCGAGGTAGGGTGGGGGGTGGTGGGTGGGTTGGGTTGGGTGGGTGGGGTGGGGAATTTTTTTTAATTATAATTATTTATTATTTAATAAATATTAAATAGTTTTAAATTATAAAATTTATTATTTTCATAAATATTAAATATATTAATTCTATTACATAAATTTTATATTTAAAAAGAATATGTTTTCTTAATTTTGATGATATTTATGTTAATGTATTATTTAATTTATTTATATTGTTTATAAATTAAATTAATTATTTAAATAAAATAAGTAAAATTTTCTAAATTGGTCAGCACGTGGTCTTATTCGAGTCAATTAGAAATTTGGCAACAATGTGGACTAAAATCGTCACTAAATTTGGAGATGTGGGGCTTTTTTGGTAACCTGAAATATTGTGGGGTAAAATTATCAGTCAACATAAGTTATGGTATCAAATGTGTAAAGTTTTAACGGCCACGTGACATTCTCGTGATAATTCCGTCATTAAAATATTAAATGTGCAAAGTTGATTTGAGTTATGGTATCAAATGTATCGGTATAAAATGTTGTGGTATCAAATCCCTAAAGTAAATTAAACTATGGTATCAAAAGTGAAATTCTCTCATAAAAAAATTGGTAATATGGGATGAGTTTGGGACTGAATCGTCCAATCCCAAATATCCGAACATGTTGTTATCAGTAATTAATCCGTGACAATTAATATGGGCATTGAACAAGTTACTGAAAAATATTTTTCTTATAACATGTTGATATCTTTAATATTGACAATTACAAATCATGATAATAAATATGTAAACTATATCGGAAAAAAAGGTCAAAAAAAGTCCACAACAAAGATACCCGATTTTCTTTTTAACCTTCTCAAGCGACTCTTAAAAAAATCGTATTTACTAGTTTGACCAAATAATTTGTTAATATCTTAAAAAGGCAAATGGGTCATTTTAGTTCTGTTATGTAAATATTCTACAATAATTTGTTGTTCAGTTTAAATATGATCTCTGATGTTTTATGTTGCCATCAATTCTTTTTCCTTTTCTTTGTCTAAAAAATGGGAGTCCCGTCCCGTAATAAAGTATCCGATTTATTGAGAGATGGATTTGAGACTTAAGGCTGTGTTTGGATGGGTTTTTGGTCCGGTCTCGTGGGTTTCGCGAGACCGAGCTAAAATTCTTTCAAATGAGTTTTCGCAAAACTCATAAAACCATCAAAAATTTAGAAACGCACACTCAAACTCTTCAAACCTATAAAACATTGATTTGACACCTACCACCTACTTTTTTCCCCAAATCTCACTAAAAAATACATTGATATGACACCTATCACCTACTTTTTTCCCTAAACCCCAACATCCAAACTCAATCCAACCGGGGTTTCAACTTATTTTAACCACAAAATCCAAGAGTCAAAACACATCCAAATGAAGTCTCAAAGGTTTCATCGAAACCACCCGAACCAATTTTTTTAAAACCGAGACCCACGAAACCGAGTCAAAACCCATCTAAATAGACCCTAAAGTTCTCGTTTCCCATATACATCCAGCATTGACCCCTATCATTTAATTATTTAAAGAAAAGTTACATTTAACATCTCATCCACACCTTGAATTGACATACATAACTTTTTTAAATAAATATGGATAAACACCTTTAATAATTCTTCTGATCATTAATTTTTTTTAGAGTGATCCCTTTTATAGATTATTTGCTTTACTTTGATCGTTCTCAGATGGTACAAGATGAGCTAAAGTTTCAAAATAATTTTATGTTCTCTTCCCTAATTTCCTTCTTCCCCAAGTTTACGTAGTAGTATTTGTTTAATTTCAATTATTTTATCAATGAACTAAATTACGAAAATAGCCTCAAATTCCAAAGGGGTCTCCTTCCTCTCCAAAAATTCCAAAACCCTATTTCGAAAAACCAGGGCTCTTCATTATTTAATCTTGCTCCAATCAAAATACAACCCATTTATATATTTCATATAAGAGAGGAAGGTAAGTGAATATCTGAAGATTTAGTTTGGATGATAGAAGGAAGGACAATTTTTGAAATTCTCCTAGTAAATTATTTTTGCGGAAAGTGAATATTTGATGATATAAATCATCAACTATTTAATAAATCAATCTCCCCATTAGTCTCCTGTATTTCTTGCTTCTACCCGCATTCATCTACTCTCTCTCTCAGAATCAACAATGGAAAATTCGGCTCTAATCCAAGACCCAGAAACACCAAACTTAACTGCATCCACCTCTAAAAATGTCACTATAAACGGGTCTCACAATTTTCAGATCCAAGGATTTTCTATCACAAAGGGTATGGGGGTCGGGAAGTACATATCTTCAGATACTTTCTTTGTTGGAGGGCATTCGTGGGAAATTCGATTTTGCCCTGATGGTTATGTAAAAGTTGATGAAAGTGGTGAAGTTCATGTTTCATGCTATATTGCTCTGGTTAGTGACTCTAAAAACGTAAGGTATTTTTATGAGTTAGCATTGTTAGATCAACATACGAATAAATGGTATAGCACAAGTAGCAATTTCAAGAGGATGCACGAGGCTGGGACATACTCACTTCCGTCGACAACGTCTACGGATCAATGCCCTTTCATGTGGTAGGACATATCATTTTTCTTTGTGAGTGTATGTTTTTGAGTATTGTGTGCATATTTGTTTTCTAATTTTATGTAACACAATAATCTATCACATTATATTGGTAGTAACTAGTAAGCAAAAAAGTGTGGCATATTTGTGGTTTTTTGTGATTTTAAATAATACTTTACATTAGTTTCAAAGTTCATATCTGGATTCATTTGTTATACCATAAAGCTTAACCTCTTTGCATCCCCATTATGGTTTCAAATTGCCTGTTAGTAGGCTGTTACTAAGTTTTGAAGATTTTTTAAAATGTGCCCCAACTTTTTTGTGCAAAATAAAATCAGTACTTATAAATTGTCACACAAACAAATAATTGTTTTTTTGTAGTCATGCGGTCGTGATCTACCACGTTACTTACCAATCAACTTAGACTAGAGGGAATATAATACCTGGCCTATTTCCCTCCATTACTTTCTCTACGTACCTAAGGATTATTAGGGTAAAAAAGTTATAAAGTTCCAATTTGTTTATTTGCATGACAATTTATGGGCTCCGATTTTATTCCGAAGAATTTAGGAATTCATGTTGATGTGAATTAAAATGTGAGACCATAGCAAGAATCAAGATATCCATCAGTTAATGAAGTGTGTTGTGAATAAAATCCACCTTTGTGAGTTGTTTAAATTTTTGCAGGGGTTATCCACGTTTCTACAAAAGAATTGAACTTGAAGCATCACAATTTTTAAAAGATGATTGTCTCACTATTCAAGGCAATATTGGTGTAGCGAAAACATCTATGGACAGCTCTAAAACGTTTGCCCAATTGCCTGACTGTGGAGAATTCTATGGTCAGCTCTTGGAGAGCAAGGAGGGAAGCGACGTATCTTTCAAAGTTGAAGGGGAAATATTTTATGCGCATAAACTAATCCTTTCAACACGGTCTCCAGTTTTTAAAGCACAATTTTTTTGTCTTTTAAAAGAAAAGAAGACCCGCTGTATTAAAATTGAAGAGATGCATGCTCCTGTTTTCAAGGTTCAAATATCTCCATGTTCTTTTATTGTGTTTTTATTTATTTATTGTGAAACCACTATGTTCTCCTCATGCAAAATTGCATTTTTGGTCCCCACATATTTGACCCTCAACAGTATTGGTCCATAGCATAGTCTCAATTTTGAACTTTTGATCCCAACTTGGATAGAACGGGAGCATAGCATCAAGTGCCCAAAGCAATCTTTTATGAAAGAGTGACCATAAGTGATGAGGATCCAATTATGTAATTTAAGAATGAAATATTGCCTAGCAAGTTATTTGTTTCATCACGAAGGTGTGTTCTTGTTTTGGTTGGTAATTTGCAGGCCTTACTTCACTTTATATATTGTGATGCGATACCCGATGTGGGAGAAGTGCTTGCGGGTCTCGATGCAAAATGGGTAGCCACTACGATGACACAACATCTTCTAGTTGCAGCAGATCGATATGGAATTGAGAGATTGAAGTCACTTTGTGAGTTAAGACTATGCAAAAACATTGCTATTGACACTGTAGTAGCAAGTCTAGCTTTAGCAGAGCAACGTGGTTGTTTCCTACTCAAATCGACATGCCTTGAGTTTATTGGACTTCCTGAAAATCTTGAAGGTAATTTTAACTCACTACCCCATTTATGTAAAGCTGAAATATTTGTGGCCTGATTGGATTGTTTTTGTTTGATTCCCTACGTTGTTTGGTTGAAAAAAAAACGTCTTTTGTTTTGTTTTTCTTTAACTATGTTGTAAGATGCAATTTTACCACTCAAATGGGCTTTTCTGAAAGAATTATCGTGTTGTTTATTTTTCAGCTGTAATTCAAACAGATGGATTCAAGAACTTGAAAGAGAATTGTCCTGATGTTATAGATGTGTTGTTCAAATCTGTAGCTCGGTTAAGAGATTACTTGTCCGTTTCTAATGGACCGGGTATTCAAGAAAGAGAATCGTTCAGCTATTATAGAGGAGTTCCTAATATATTTTGCTCGGGTAAGAGATTACCCGGCTGTTTCTTAGGTAATAAAAGATGAAGCCAATGGAATGCTTGTGAAGTTAAGAAATTAGGACTTGTTAAGGTTTTCACAATATTTATTAGCTTATTTATAGCCTAAATACGCATGATCTAAGACTTTTGTGCTTCAATTTACAAAGTGTGACAATCAAAGATTTGCATTTAATCACAATATCGTTTTGCATTGTCCGCTGGGATAAAATTAAAATGTTTGTTATTTTTCTCTTGAATTCCATTATGCAATAACTCATTGTTTAGTTAATATTTAGCAATGATTCCCTAATGAATTCTAAAAATTGGCTACTACACCCGTTTACTTGAAAAATTGGCATTACCTTCCTTTTTATATACACACAATTAAGATATTCGTTGAAATCTCTCCCTTTCTTGATCTATATTGGGGTTTATCTATTGCTGGAATGTTTAATTTTACATAACTCTCATCCAAAGCCCCAATGCAACCCTATGGACCCAATTACAAATGTTTGTATTAACAAATAGAAGCTTCATGAACCCATAAACACCAAATTCTGAATTTTTAAATATTAATACAATTTTTTACTTACCGGAAAACAACCCCACCTATCGCTCTCATCGTTGTCTAATACTTGCTCGGGTTGAGATAATAGAATTGGATACAGTTTGAGCAAGCAATGCAATACACGATGGAAACACTTGCTCACAGTATCCCCCGACCAACGATAGTTAAAACCAATAATGCGGTTTTTCTTGTGATGAGCAAGAACAGCAAAAAATATAGTTACTTGTTCATTGAGTGATACATATTTTGTGTCAAGAAGACCTCCAGCATTACGCAATAAGATACACAACTTACTAAAGGCAGACATCGTGAATCGTAGGTTAAACTTACTCTTGACATTAGTTTTAAGGGTAACACGTTCTAAGTACTTAGCTTGTTTTGGTTTCTTACGAATAATGTTGTATCATTTTCTTTTCCTACCATTCATTCCGGAATTTGATTCCATTTCGTGTGCAATAATACATAAACAAATTATAACGACAAATCTCCAAAAGAATTGATACAATTCCTCCTAGAATCCATTTGCACAGTCTGAAATCAAATATACACACGAAAATTACGAATAATAAAGTTCTAGGTAATTTCCTAATAAATATTGAAATTTTTAGGAAAATAGACTAAACACAAAAATTGCAAAAAAAAAAAAAAAAAAAAAAAAAAAAAAAAAAAAAAAACATAACAATGGCAGAACATAACAATAATTCAAAAATTATAGCCCAATATGAGACAGGCAACATAACAATATGCGGGTGATTGCTTCCTTCTTGAGCTAACCTCCATGATAACCTCTAGAACATAACAATGGCAGAAAAATATTTCAAAAAAAAAAAAAAAAAGTTGAGCTAACCTTCAAGCTTCGTACTCCTTTGGTAAAAAAATTGAGCTGTTGGTATCTTGCTTCGTACTCCTGTGGTAAAAATTACAGCAAAGAATTGGTTTTATTAGCAAAGATTTGAGAAGAAATTAAAAAATGGCAGCTCATTTTCTAGGGCACTTCTTACCTGGTCGTTATGGAGGGAAGAGAGAATGAGATTTTTTTTTTTGTGTTTTTCATTTTATCATTCATATTATACCAATGGCAATTAACCGTAAATATTGTGAATGTGCATGGACAATTTCAGATGAAGTTATTTAATTGGGGCCAGATAACCTAATTGCTGGGCTGGAGACCCAATTATAAACTGGGAGATTAAAGGGCTGGCCCACACATAACCTAGATTACAGCGGGCAGCCTGAAAAATTATCCAACCATTCGAACGGCAAACTCTCTCCGATTGGCCCAATAATTCAACCCGCAATTACACTAATCTGGGCCGAATCAAACTAAACGAACACAGCCTTAACAAATTGCAATAACCATTTGTTACATAGAAAATTGACAATATGCCTTTATTTTCCAATTTGGCTATGATCTTCCGTTTACTTGTAAAAATGGTGGTAACCCTCTTTACTTAAATTATTTTACTTTAATTATTGACAATAACTCCTTCGTTTTAGGATTTTTTTTTATATCATACTTTTGTAAATTTGCCCTCAGTTTACTTTTAGTATTCATTTGAATGAACTTAGATAGTTAAATCATAATATGAATAGGTTTTTTTTAATAAAAAATTAAAGATTGAAGAATTTTTGTCAATTAGAAATAATACATGGGTACTTATGTCTTTTTATTAATTGTTTAAATCAATAATCAAATTAAAAAATAATAAAAACATATTTGCAATGTTTGGAGGTTTGTTATCAAATATCTAAAGGAGAGAATTTCACTTTTGATACTACAATTATACCTACTTTAGGGATTTGATACCACAACTATTTATGTCGACACATTTGATACCATATCTCAAATCAACTTTACACATTTAATACTTCCGTCAAATTAATGACGGAATTGTCACGAGATTGTCACGCGCCCGTTAGTTCTCGTGAAATTTGAATTTGGGGGGAGAACCATTCCAGGTGGCATTGTTTTTGGGGGGAAAATTGCTATGTCAGCTGCCCCAATTTCATTACATAAAAGACGGTCACATATGCAGAGCCCTAATTGTCTTCCTCTTCATTCACAATCACAAAGCAAAAATGTCTTCCTCTTCAACTTCAAACTCCAGGCGTTATTTCAGCACTGGAAGGGTGTTGAAGTATTTTTGTCAAGAAACCACCATTTTCAAGACTTCTTGGGCAAACGAGAATCCAGGTAGGAGATTCCATTCTTGTAAGAAGTCTTGAGAATGGTGGTTTCTTGACAAAAACACTTCACCACCCTTTCAGTGCTGAAATAACGCCTGGAGTTTAGAATTGAAGAGGATGACATTTTTGCTTTTGTGATTTTGAATGAAGAGTAAGACAATTAGGGCTCTGCAAATGTGATCGTCTTTTAGGTAATGAAATTGGGGAAGCTGACATAGCAAATTTTCCTCCAAAAACGATGCCACCTGGAATGAGTCTCCCCTCAAATTCAGATTTCACGAGAACTAACGGGCACGTGACAATCTCGTAACAATTCCATCATTAATTTGACGGAAGTATTAAATGTGTAAAGTTGATTTGAGATATGATATCAAATGTGTCGACATAAAGAGTTTTGGTATCAAATCCCTAAAGTAGGTATAATTGTAGTATCAAATGTGAAATTCTCAATTCAGATTTCACGAGAACACACGGGCACATGACAATCTCGTGACAATTCCGTCATTAATTTAACGAAAGTATTAAATGTGTAAAGTTGATTTGAGATATGGTATCAAATGTGTGGACATAAATAGTTGTGGTATCAAATCCCTAAAGTAGGTATAATTGTGGTATCAAAAGTGAAGTTCTCTCATATCTAAAGTATATAAAAATTTGGTATGAAAAATGTAATTTCCACAATATCAAATTATTACTATATATCTTAAATCTTATTTGAATTTTTGATAGTCAAAATGATAGCCAGATAACCTACTGTAATTTCATCATTGTTGTTAAATACTTAAATATAATGCTGGAATTTATATTTTGTTTGGGTTAAATCACACTTATAACCCTCTTGTCAAATAGCTTATACTTAAGTCTCTCATATATAATATAAAATGTCTTACACTTATATATTTTCTATCAAAGAATTTACACTTAAGTATCTTTTATATAAAATGTGTAACACCTATCAATTTTTCCTTGAAAATGCAATCACATATAAATTACGCGACTTTAAACAAGGGTATTATGACATAAATATACCCGAAAACACTCTTTATTAAAGTGTAAATTATTTGACAAGAGAGATATAATATTTGAAAAAAAGAATGTAAGTGAAACATATTTTATACAAGAGAGACCATACGTGTGATTTAGCCTTTTGTTTTATTAAATTCTTTAGGAGAACTAGAAGTGCAAGTTAGTAGCAACAATTATTAAAGCAGCAGCCATTTCAGGAGCTTATCTCAAGCTCAAAATCAGAAGAAGAAATTAAAAGCAGTAATTTAGATTTAATTGTTAATTTGAGAATTAGGGATTAGAAGTTTGATTGTAAAATGTTTCAATCTTTAGGCGTGTTTGTTTAGTCAGCTTTCATTCGGTTATTTTTCTGTTATGTTATATGTAATTTTACTAGTTTACCCCTTGGTAGTTAGGATTAGGCTTATATATAGGTCATATTGATTCAGATGTAGTTTATAACATTCATTTTTTTCTTCAATAATAATTTTTCTGAAGTTTCATTCTTTCCTCTCAATTCCAGTTTATACATATTTATTTTAACGAACTTACTCGTTGAAATTCAAGAACCAAACATAAAAACCTTCTGCAATTAATCCCAATTGTAATGCAAGATTCTTCACATAAATCATATTTGGTTCAATATTTTCAAAACGAGAGAATTTCACTTCTGATACCATAATTATACATACTTTAGGGATTTGATACCACAACTATTTATGTCGACACATTTGATACCATATCTCAAATCAACTTTACACATTTAATACTTCCGTCAAATTAATGACGGAATTGTCACGAGATTGTCACGTGCCCGTTAGTTCTCGTGAAATCTGAATTGAGAATTTCACTTTTGATACCACAATTATACCTACTTTAGGGATTTGATACCACAACTATTTATGTCGACACATTTGATACCATATCTCAAATAAACTTTAAACATTTAATACTTCCGCTAAATTAGTGACGGAATTCTCACGAGATTGTCATGTGCTCGTTAGTTCTCGTGAAATCTGAATATGGGGGGAGACTCATTCCAGGTGGCATCGTTTTTGGAGGGAAAATTGCTATGTCAGCTGCCCCAATTTCATTACATAAAAGACGGTCACATATGCAGAGCTCTAATTGTCTTCCTCTTTAACTGCAAACTCAGGCGTTATTTCAGTACTGAAAGGGTGTTGAAGTGTTTTTGTCAAGAAACCACAATTCTCAAGACTTCTTACAAGAATGGAATCTCCTACCTGGAATCTCGTTTGTCCAAGAAGTCTTGAGAATGGTGGTTTCTTGACAAAAACACTTCAACACCCTTCCAGTGTTGAAATGGAGTTTGCAGTTGTAGAGGAAGACATTTTTGCTTTTGTGATTGTGAATGAAGAGGAAGACAATTAGGGCTCTGCATATGTGACCGTCTTAAATTGGGGCAACTGACATAGCAATTTTCTCCCCAAAAACGATGTCACCTGGAATGAGTCTCCCCCCAAATTCAGATTTCACGAGAACTAACGAGCACGTGACAATCTCGTGACAATTCCGTCATTAATTTGACGAAAGTATTAAATGTGTAAAGTTGATTTGAGATATGGTATCAAATGTGTCGACATAAATAGTTGTGGTATCAAATCCCTAAAGTAGGTATAATTGTGGTATCAAAAGTGAAATTCTAAATTCAGATTTCACGAGAACTAACGGGCACGTGACAATTTCGTGATAATTCCGTCATTAATTTGACGGAAGTATTAAATGTGTAAAGTTGATTTGAGATATGGTATCAAATGTGTCGACATAAATAGTTGTGGTATCAAATCCCTAAAGTAGGTATAATTGTGGTATCAAAAGTGAAATTCTCTCTTTTCAAAACCCCAACATCCAATTTAAATCCAGATGGAGTTTCAATTTTTTCAAAACTATCCAACATCCGAATTTAATCCAAATTAGGTCTCAATCTTTTCTCCAAAATCATCCAATCATTTTTTCGAAATCAAAACTCACGGAACCGAGTCAAAACTCTTCCAAATAGATCAGTAGAGAATAAAAGTAACGTAAAAATATGTTGTATTACGTTAGATCTCAGTTGTTATGTGATGTAGAGTAATTATATGCAAATTTATTTAAAATCAAAGTTGTGTTAATTTAGATTTGAGATAATTCTATTTTTTGTGCCGAGTTTTATGTCAAGTTCAACTTTTGGTATCATAATTTTACATATCGTTCAACATTTTGTACCACCATTAAAAATCACAGGTTAAATTGATGATGTGGCCATTAACTCAGTTGAGATTATTGGAACATTGATCCCATAACTTATATTTGCTGACAATTCTACCTCATAATATTCTGAGCTTGCGAAATACCCCAACATGACTCTTGCAGCATTAGACTCCTCTGGGCAAAATATTATGGGGGTAGAATTGTCAATAAGCATAAGTTATAGGATCAATTTTGCAATAATCTCAACTGACTTAACGGCCACCTCACCAATTTAATGGTACGTAGTTCCAAATATGAAACAATTTATAAAATTATGGTATAAAATATGTTGACCTCGATTTATTTGATACCAAAAATTAAAGTTGACATAAAACTCGATATAAAAAATAGAGTTCTATTATTTAGATTTTCAAGTAATTTTCAAACAATAGGATTTTTTTTTTAAAAACGTGTTTGATTTTTCAGGATGAATGAGAATGTTTTTGAAAACCAAATGAACGAATTCTTAAGTCCCTATTTGTTTTATTACAGTTAAACAAACCACATTTTCGTTAATTACTTGAGATTGTTACTTCTTAAAACTTTACTCACACTCATATAAAAATCCAAACATTTTTTCTTAAAATGCATGAAAATCGAGGTCATCTCGAAAGTCACCAAATTTCTAACATTCTCAAAAAACACAAAAAACCATGACTAAGATTTCTTCCAAGCCAAGGATTAATCATGTGTATTTAAGTTTAGTTTTAAGGATTATTCAACAAAAAATTAAAAAAAGAAGGATTGGATAACATGGAATAAACACTCATGACAATCTCTTGAAGGAACACAGATATTGAACATAACATGATTACATCCTCATGGTTCACAAGAAAATGGTTGAAAAGGCAGGATAAACTCAGATGGCAATAATATCAAAAGTGAATATTTGATTAAATTAGATTTACTATGATAGAAGGAAGGAGAATTTTGTCTCATCCGAAATTATTTCAAAGGAAAGTGAATATTTGAAGATATTTGATTACTTATATATCTACTTATCTACTTATATATATTTGAGATCAGTCTTTAACTGTCACAATTATATTTTGACTAAAATCCTATTTTCTCAGATTTTTGAATTATTTTATTTATTAAATGATGGAAGAAATTTTTCAAATAACCAACTCAAGTTATCCACTGTCTCAATCTTTCCTTCAAAATCGGTTCATTTCTCTCTCTCTATCAACAACTTCCCAATTTCTTAAATCTTCCTTTCTCCCTCACTAATTACGTAAACAAAAAAGGGTATATACAAAAACTTCATAATTTCTCTCATGAAAACCATTCATTGATTACAAGAGTGGAAAAAAAAATAAGATTAACGTTGTGGATGGAAACTTGTGGTGCCATAGGTATACTAGAATAAGAAAGACGAAATAGAATTAAAAAGACCAACATATTATAAGTGACAAAATAAGAATGAGTTCACTTTCAATTTCAATGCTACTAGACTTTTGCTCTTTCTTAAATTCTTTATTTGATTTTGTGTCATGTGCTAAATATTTTGATTAAGTGGAAAAAGGTGAAGGGTACACTTGCTTTAATTCCAGTATCTATTAGGCTAGACTATATTGGAGATCGGTGCAAAGAGATGGTGTGGACATATATGAAGGTGAATAGAGGTGTAGGATCGGTAAATAGAAGACATTGTGTGATTTTTCATGCATATTTCATTGAACTAAGATTTCAGGTGTGTTTTATGGCTTAATACAAATACTACTTTGATTTAAATGAGAGATATCTTGCATTGAAACATTTTTTTTCTTTTTTCTCTTAAAATATAATTTTTTATATTATTGATTTGGCTGAACTGTGTCAAAATATGTATTATTGTTTTGTGTCATATAGCTTTTCATGCTTTGTGTAATGTTTAAGGTCATCGATGGCATTAACAACAATTTATTTGTCTAAGATATTTTATTAATAAAAATTTCAGAACTACTAAGTAACAACATGTTGACAACATTGTTGGAGTCATTAGATTGTGAATTGCATAGCATGGAAAAAGGATATTTGCGAAACTATTTTGCAGCACAGTTGATGGAAGAAACATAAAGATCTTGCTAGAAATAACTCAAAGTAGGAGTTTTTCATAAGAAAATAGGCTGCTGGAAATGCTCTTCTTGCTGAGAATTGTTCATGGACATTAAAATGGTATGATTTGCTAATTTAAAACTTTTGTTTCATTTTTCTTTTAGAAGTTTGAGCTTATGATAGTCATAGAAGTTGGCTTAGAACAACTTTCATATACTTCATAATCTCTAAGATTAGCAATAAATTTGTTAATATGACTCCTAATTACATATTTTTTTTTTGGGATTCTCGGAACTCAGATATTTAATTCAATGTCGGTATGTTTTGGTAATTTAGTTGGTATATTTACTTGATTTTTAAGGATTAAGATACAAAAAAGCATAAAATTGTATACCATCTCTTGAATATACAAGATAGAAGGAAATGGAGAAAAAGAGAGTGCTCACTCAACTATGTCATTTTTAGGCTTATGCTAAATTAAAATAGAGTTCAAAAAGCATGTAATATGAAATTTAGTATTAGAAAAGAATAAAAAAAATAAGAAAACGTGAAATTATTTCGATGAGACTGTTTGTAGTTTATTGTAATATTTTGGTTTACCCAAGAATGAAAAACATAGGAGATTCCCAGCACAAATTTTTTAATGCATTACATTTAATATCCTTGAGGAAACATGCGAAATAGAATAAAGGTGAAGTCATTTCAATTATTGGTCTTTGTGTAAGAAGTAGGGTTGAGTGGGAAAAATCAGATTGTTTAGGTTATTATTGAAATTAATTGAGAAGTGTAACCGTTGATTCAATGATGGAACCTTAAGGGGGTTGTGAGCTTCTTTCATAAATTTGATGTGTTTCTTGTCTTTTGTTGTTGACCTTCTCATTGTTGGATCCATGAAATGTTTATATAATTGATATTGTGCTTATCTCATATTTAGCTTTTTTGTTGTTTCTAATGCAGGTGTTATACCAATTTAATGTGTGTGGTTCATGAAATAGTGTTTTCTTGATTCTTTGTGTGGAATGCACAATATACATTAGACAAATGAGTTTTGCACACGGCCACTAAGCTTTCATGGATTGACTATAAATCTTACAAGGTGAAAATGTTAACTACATACTTCTCAATGTCTTTTTTTATCAAGTATTAACTCTAATGATTGTGTGTAATCTTATTGTTTTAAAACAGGATGCGCATTCCCAAGACAGAAGTTTTAAAGTTTCGATGATCAGGATAGCATATGAGGTTTGATGGATGTGAAGTTAGAATACACATAAAATAGAGATTATGCAAGCTAGAAATTATTGTTGAGATTTTATTATTCAGCATAAATGAAAGGATTGATAATAGTGCTTGGAAATATTTGTTCCCAACCATGTATATACTTTTACTTATGATTATTTTTTTTGAAAAAATTACCTTGATACAAATATTGTCATTTCTTTTATGGATACATTATGTGAAGTAATACCTTTTCTTTTTTAAAAAATTGACTATTTCATCCTTCGTGTTACAAATAATTATATTTACCATTTATTTATGTTTCTTTTCTAAATGTCCTAACTAAATAAATATAATTTAATATAATTCCTTGCATAGCACGGAGCGTATACCAGTTATATATCTATTTGATAAACCAAATCATCTTTACTCCAAAATCTAAGCATCCTAACTGCTTCTCCAAAAAAATCCAAATTCAAGAACTCTTTTTGAGGAGCTTCTGACTATGAAAATCCCCAAATTCCAAAACCCTGTTTGGAAAAAATCAGAGCTTTCCATTATATCCTCCAATACTCTGTAATTCCTCTTCAAATCAATATACAAAACTAGTTTAATTCCATTCTTTTCATAAAATCAATAATCAATAATGGCAGTTTGTTCTATGATCCACGACCTAGAAACACCTAACTTAACTACATCCATCTCTAAAACTGTGACCATAAAAGGGTCTCACAATTTTAAAATCCATGGGTATTCTTTCACAAAGGGTATTGGGGTCGGGACATACATAGCTTCAGACACTTTCTCGGTTGAAGGGCACTTGTGGGAAATTCATTTTTACCCTGATGGTTATGAGAAAGTTGATGCAAAGTGGTGACATTAATGTTTCACTGTATATTAATTTGGTTAGCAAGCTTGTAAAAGGCACAAGGGTTTGGTATGAGTATTTATTGTTGGATGAAAGTGGGAATAGATGGTATAAATTCAATGGCATTTTCAAGAGGCTGGAGAAGGATAAGCGGTGGATGGTTGGGCCATTCTGCCCATACAAATATTGGTAGTGATGCAAATTGGAAATGAGAGTGGCTTGCATATATACAATATACTTGTTGTTATACATGTGTTTATGTATGTATGTCTATATGTGGTGCTATGTGGTTTTAATTGATACATTACAAGAATGTCAAAGTTCATATATGGACTCATCTGTGCATTGTGGATACTTCAAAGAACTCAGAATTCGTTTCTATTAGTTGTGGGAAATGGGATTTTCAGAAAACATGCGGATCAATTGACAATCTTTTGTTTTTTGGATAAAAGATTTGCTTGACAAAATTAACAATCATAACATTTATTAGTAAAATTTAGGCAACAGAAGCAGCTAGGCGAACCCATAGAGTTTTAGTGTGATTGTTCAGTTCTCTTTCTAATGAATCGAATCCCTCCTAGAAATATTCTTGGCGGCTTTATAACAGATTCTTTCATTGCTTCTTTGGGTATTTTTGATTAGCTAGGCTAGGCCAAGTATACCTATTTCTCGGTGTGAAACAAAATTGGAGACCATAACAAGATATCCTGTTTGGTGAGATTCATGGATAGTTCTTATGTTACTCCTATTTCGATTCGTACTGCATTCAATGCATTGATAAACGTGATGTGAACAAAATCCATGTTTGTGAACTGTTTAAATATTTGCAGGGGTTATTCTCACTTCTACAAAAGAACTGAACTGGAAGCATCGCAATTTTTAAAAGATGATTGTCTCACGATTCAATGCACTGTTGGTGTTTTGAAGACTTCTCTAGACAACCCTAAAACGGTTGCCCAACCACTACCATTGTCTGACCTCGGAGAAAGCTACATGCAGCTTTTGGAAAGCAGGGAGGGAAGTGACGTAACTTTTGAAGTTGAGGGGGAAATATTTTATGCACATAAGCTAATCCTTGCAACACGGTCTCCAGTTTTTAGAGCACAATTTTATGGTCCATTAAAGGAAGAGAACACTCGTTGCATTAAATTTGAGGAGATGCATGCTCCTGTTTTCAAGGTGCATCATGAATCTTAGTGTTATTTTATTGTGTGTTCTTATTTATTCATCGTGAAACCACTATGTTTTCCTCATGAAAATATTGCATTTTTAGTCCAACAAATTTTACACTTATTATTTTTGGTCCATAGAATAGTCTCAATTTTGGATTTTTGGTCCAACTTGGATAGTACAGTTCAATAGCACCAAAAGTACAAAACATTTCCAAAAATTTGGGACAAAAGTGCTCTTTTATGGAGAGAGGGGCCAAAAGTGATGAGGATCCAGTTGTGTAGGACTAAAAATAACTTTTTGCATTTTCCTTGGTTTTATTACAACAAATATAGCCTAGCAAGTTATTTGTTTCCTCATGTGGTGTGTTATTGTTTGGGTTGGTTTGCAGGCCTTACTATACTTCATATATTGTCATGTCATACCCGATCTCGACTCAAACTATGTAGCTACTATAATGACACATCTTCTAGCTGCAGCAGATTGATATGGAATTGGGAGACTGAAGTCACTTTGTGAGGCAAGAATTTGCGAAAACATTGCCATTGACATTGTAGTATCAACTCTAACTTTAGCAGAGCAACATGGTTGTTTCAAACTCAAATCGATATGCCTTGAGTTTATTGGATTGCCTAAAAATCTTGAAGGTAATTTTAACTCTCTACCCTATTTCTACAAGGTTGAAACATTTGTGGCCTGTTTGGTTTCCTAAGATATTTGGTTGAAGGAAAAAAAAAACTACCTGTTTTGTTTTTCTTTAACTATGTGCTATGATAGAATCTACGTTGCACGGACACGGACTCGGCGACTCGAACTCGACACAATTCGGATTCGACGACTCGTTTTCGGGAAAAAAAATTAAAATACGACACGGCATGGATACGTATATTTTAATAAAATAAATTTATATAGTTATATATATAAAAAAATACATTATATTTAATTAGTAGAAAATTTTAATTTCATTAAAAGTTACTTCAAGTAATTAATTTTACATATATAAAACAATATATAACAAAACAATTAAAAGAAATAATCCCAAATAAGTGACCGAGGGAGTGCAAATTCACGCGCAGTCCCGCGAGTTGTGGCAACATCCATCACTTCAATGTTTGTTTTTCTCCTCTCTCCTCTCTCTGTCCTCTCCTCTCAGAAAAGAAAAGAAAAGAAAAGAAAAATATTTACTTCTCATTTTTACCCCTAAACCTCCTCTTTCCTAAACCCCAGTCCAAATACATACAACACAAAAGCTCTTTCACCGGAAACAATGGCAGCTGCATTGACAAAAACCCACCGCACAGCCACTCCCTAAAATATTTATTTACCATTTACCAATATATCCAAGCACTCCATTACCGACCCGCTTTTAGCTCCGAAAGATTTTCCTGCACATCAACTCATCCAGTGTAAATGGCGTTCAAACCAATTTTAAGAAAGCCAAAGAGTTGGATATTTCTTCTCCCAATATAACATCATCTTCTCCTAATTTCGGGTTGGTGGGTTGGTATTTGGGCTTAGTCAAGACCCGACCCGTTGCCACCAAAAGCATCACGTCTACCCTCATTTACACCGCTGCCGATGTATCCTCCCAGGTACCGCTGAGTCCTTGACCGTGTCGACTCAGCAGTTGACCGAGTCGGATTCGAGTATCCGATTTTATTTTATTTTATTTTCTCGGACTCGCCACGTGGCGAGTCCGACTCGTATCCCAGCCGAGTCGCGGGCGAATCCGAGTCCCAACCGAGTCCGACTCTTCATCTGGCTATTTTTTGAAGTATCCGTGCTTCATAGGATAGAATCATACAACCAGGGGTAAATCTAGGAATTAGGTGTAGTGTGCTGGAATGTGAAGTAATGCACTTTCTAGATGTTTTTGGAAAACACGTCAATCATTGTAGTATTCAAGAAATCTTTGAATTTATGTTATTCAAATGAATCTATCCCTAAGAAGTAAGTTAGTCAATAACTCTAATCTACCTAAAAATATTAAAGAGTTTGACTATGCAATTCTCCATGTACTATTCAAATGATAGTTCCTTCTAATAGTATAAATAGGAGTACTCTTTCGATGTGTAAACCAATTGAGTGAAGAACTAGAAAAGTAATAGTAAAGTGAGAGTTTGAGCTCTGCAATAGCAACTCCAGAAAATCTTCTTGTTCAAAGTTTCTTTTTCACTCTTTTCAAACTATCATAGTGGTGGCTAAATTTCTAGATAAATTTAACAATCGAAACTCTAAAACAATTCCAATCAAACCGTCAAACTTAAAATTACATTTCATTCACGAGAAAATATATGAGGAGATACAAAAAAGAGGAGGTGAAGTTTGATAAAAAATAACCCCCATAAATTTCTTTAGTTATGATACCCGTTATATATTAGCGGGAAAACCTTATTATAAAGAAAATAAAATATTTTATTCCTTTTAAAATTAATAAGTATCTTTTATTCAGATAAGTGCATTGAATACAGAAGAAATAACATCGAACTATAAAAACAATGATAGATCATATGTTTTTATAATTGTTATTAAGAAGGAAAATTAATTTAAATAAAATATTGAAATTATTATTAAGAAATAAAAAAATACTAAAAACACCTAAAACATTGAAAATATTATTGAGAAGGGTTGTTTTTTGAAAAAACACATAAAACATTGAAAATATTATTAGGAAGGAATTATTTTTTTAATAAAAACATAAAATATTGAGAACTAATTTTTTTTTTGAAAACAAATAAAACATTGAAAATATTATTAGAATGGATTAATTTCTAAAGAACATATAAAATATTGAATATATTATTAAGAATAGGGGCGGCAATGGATTCAGGTATATACCCTAAACCCAGCCCGATCTATTATTTTAAAATCCGAAGGGGTCGAGTATTTCGGATCTAGGTACCTGAATATGAAAAACCCGTATTTTATTACTAAAATACTGGACGTATTTAAGATTGAACTTTCTAAGCCCGAATACCAGAATCCGTCTATCTCCTTTTAGTATTTCTTATATATAGTTATACTTAATAGTATTAATTAGTTATAAAAACAATTTAGTTAATTTATTTAATCAAGCTTCACTCAATAAAGAAAAAGCTAAATCAATATTAAAAGGCCTAAGCTAATATTTGAACTGTTATCTATGACCTTTGCTTGAATTAGCAATTGAGCAGCCATAGAAGAGTTGGCTTCATACATGAATTAAATGAAAAGGTTGTAATGTGGATGAATTTTGGTATGGCCAAAACTTTGGTTCAAAAATTTGTCATAGTGTATACAATGTACAAGAAATTTAACTTTTCGATTGAAAGTCTTAAGTCATGAGATTTAGTTTACATGTGTTGTTGTCCCAAACCCATCTCAAACCTGTCCCTTGCCCACCCCTAATCAAGGAGGACAAAAAATTGAAAAAACACAGAGAATAAGTTCTAACTTTGGTTTGAAATCCAAACCATGTGCCTTTCCTTTTATACTCTCACCAACAGGCTACTACAGTTGTTTTGTAAAAGTTTAACCAGTACTAATATTTGACCCCAAAAAATTTGATTGGGGTCTGTAGCCCCCACTTGTCAGCACATGCATACAACTCAAACATATTGTTTATTTTTCAGATATAATGCAAACAGATGGATTCAAGAACTTAAAAGAGGATTGTCCTACTATTATAGATGAGTTGTTCAAATCTGTAGCTCGATTAAGAGATAATGAACCTGGGATTAAAGAACTTGAATCGTTCAGCTGTTATAGAGGAGTTGCTCATATATGTGGCTCGGCTAAGAGATTACTCTTCTGTTTCTTATGGACCAGGTAATAGAAGGTGATGCCAATTAAAGGCGTGTGAAGTTATTAAAATAGGACTTGTTAAGGTGATTGGTCTAGTGGAAGGGACTAGTCACTACAAAGTAGCGGACTCAGGTTCGAATCCCTGTTGGGAGAGGTTCCCACATTATGTGCCCGACGCGCCTCGAAAGGGATTAAACCCTTTTGGGAAACAAAAAAAAAAAAAAAAAAAAAAACTGCTTCTGAGCTTTTTTTTACTGAAAAAGTTATTCCAGGCGGCCTCCACCTTAACTGCCAAATTATACTGAAAAACGTGTCATAGTGTATACAATGTGGAGTATGTTTTTAGGTGGTGTTTGTGAATATTTTAAGCAATAAACAATGAAGGAATTGCACTTTTCATATCAAATTTTTTTCATTTATATATTTCATACCATATCTTATAAAATGACACATTTGATACCAAATTTGACCAACTTTTTTCACATTTGGTTTGACCGTTAATTTTTGGACTGAAAATGTCACGTGTGGCACATGTCCATTAACTCAAGAAAAGAGGGGGGAAATGCAGTTCTTAAAAATTGGGAAGGGTTTTTTTTTTTAAATTATCACCTTTTTCTTCCTCCTCCTCCTATACAACCGTCGGCTTTCGATGGCTTTTGGTCGAAATTGGTTGAGGGCTTTTGTTCATCTTATCGTGGAGAACTCGTACATATAAAGATCTTTTCAATCCGTTGATTAATCTATTTCGAATTTTGAGGCCTAATTTTCATATCCCGTAGGTCAAAATTTTGAAAATTTCAAATCGTGATTTCTCATTCGATTCTTAACCAAACTTCGTGATTCTTGTTGCAATAGCTTCCCCTACCATGAGCATCATTTATCATAGGGTGATTACATTTGCAGTCGACGATGGAACTCCGCCCAAGGGGCGGCGCGATTTTGTCCTAAACCCTAATTTCGAGAAAAAATGCACCTCCCATTGAGCGAATTACCGCCCACCACAAGAGGTACAAAAGTCCTCAACCAATTTCGACAAACGGCCACTGGAAACAGGCGGTCGTACATAGGAGGAAGAATGCAATAATTGCAAAAAAACTCTACCCAAATTTTAATAATTACATTTCACGCCCTTTGTTTGACTTAAAGGACTTGTGCCGCGCACGTGACATTTTCGTTCACAAATTAACATCCAAACCAAATGGGAAAAATTTTTGGTTAATTTTGGTATCAAATGCATTATTTTGAAAGGTATGGTATGAAATTGTATAAAAGTACCAAACATTTGGTATGAAAAGTGCAATTCACTTAGTAAACAATTTATAATTAGTTAAAATACTCCCTCCATTTTTTTAATTTGGCGTTTTGACAAATAATTTGTTTACTTTTATTTGTCGTTTAAGGAGTTAAATGTAAAATTATTTTTTTCTATCCATTTTACCCTTTTTATTAAAATTTATAATTAATGTTAATTAATGATGTGATTATTTGTTTAAAAGAGTATTTGGGGGGGGGGGGGGGGTCTTCTAAAAGGTGGTTATTAATTATATTTTTTAATTTGTGTGCAATTCTCTGAAACGACAAATTTAAAAAACGGAGAAAGTATGTTTGTTTGCCGTTTCTCAAAAATATTTCATGTTTAGTAAATGTCAAATAAACATGTTCTCTACTTTTTCAAATAAAATTTTCATCTCTCATTTTTCTCAAACTACTCTCTCAAAAGCCAAACAAACAACAATTTTCTTATTTCTAAACAAAATCTACTCAAACTCTATTCTGATTTGACATAAAATAATTTATCTATTACACCATTTATCTCACATAACAAACATGATTTGACATAAAGTCTTAAACATCTTACACCTTTAACCCAACTCTTCCAAAAAAAAAAAAAAATCCACACCTACTTTATTTCTCGAACAATTCTCACAAAATCCAAAAAAACAATACTACACAGATCGAGATTATTTTACAAAACATCCACTATTTTCCTAAACTACAAACACCAAACAAACAGGCCCATATGTTTGATTTGTTAACTTATTCTTATATGCACTGCTAAAATAAGAGGATAATAATAGTATGCAGGTGCTTAAGTCAAAGATTCAATATTTTAAGCAGTCTCAGATCAAATTTATTTTAAATTAAGCATAAGTAAATACATCTGCATTTGCGGGGCTACCTACCTAGTGGGATTGATAGAATGACCAAAAAAGTCGACTTCACTTGATCTATTCCAGCCACCGGAATTCAAATCCTGAATAATCAATTGAAGCATTTGAAGGCAGTAGGTAGTGGTGGCCGTTGGGTTCGGGTAATTTTGCAAACACATCCTTAATAAAATATCTTAATTCTCCATAAGCCGCCACAAAAGTTTTGCAAGAACAGCCTTAGGAAGTAAACAAGTGAATAATTAATACTACTAGAAAAGACTTCAAAATCAAGAAAATGAAATTATTGCCTCATAATACCCATCCATTACCAAATGTCACATGTGAAATTACACAAAGATACGACCGTGTAAAAATTATTCCTTCTACGGTTCATACAACTCAAATACGCTTTGAAAGAACTATCATGTTTTCAGCTGTAATGCAAACATATGGTTTTCCAAGAATGTGAAAGAGAATTGTCAAGTTGTTATAGACATCTTACTCAAATATGTAGCTCGTTTAAGAGATTACTCGTTCGTTTCTCATGAATCGGGTAATAGAAGGTGATGCCAATGTAAAGCGTGTGAAGCTGAGAAATTAGGACATGTTATATTTAGACATCATTTATTAGTTTATCTAGGGGGTAAATAACTAAATACATATACTCATTTGATCAGCCATGAGTTAATGATTTTTGTGCATAAATTTACCAGTGATTGTAATCAGAGATATCTCGCTCTTCATATATTTTTCCAACATCATTGTATGTGGGTGTTTTCCTTTCACTCTCCATTGAGATGAAACTCGAAAACGATACTGTGTTATTCAAAATTTGCTACTTTTTTTTTTCCGCTTCAATTTTACATCTTGGCTCAAAAATAATTGGTAATGAAAATAAATTCATATTCAAAATTTGCTACTTTTTTTTTCTTTGTAACAAGTTCGTTCTCACTCGGCAATCAGAGAATCCATCTTGGCTCAACTCAGCATCTTCTAATATCGAACTTTCCTCTTCATTTGCGTGTGATTCTTGAGGTGGCCAACTGATTCGATTTCTTGAATCACCAGGTTATAAATAGGACTGTCAATTGAGCCGCGCCTACCAGAAGCCCGATGGCTCAACCCGATTAAAATTGACTCGAACCCGAATATTTGTGAGCCGGGTCGAGGTTGAGCCATTCTGTTAAACCCAATCAATTTATGAGTTGAGCTGAGCCTAACACAGCTCAACCCGAATAAAGCCCGAACATATGATTGTTTTTAATATTACGATTAATTATTTGTATTGTAGTTATATTTACTAATTATTAATTTTCTTAAGTAAACTTACAAAAAGTTATAATGTAAACTCACATATATGTTGGTATATCAATTTCGTATTGATGGCCAAAATACAAAGAAAAAATTTAAATCAAAGATAAAAAAATGCAGGTCAATAAATTGGAGTTTTGAGACTCTGAAACTCTACTGCATGTTCATATAGATCAAACGTATCTTAGAAAATGTGAGCAAATAACTTGATCTTTCAGTTAAAATATTATTTCGTGTCTTAAGTAATAGTAGTCTATTCATATGTGTTTCAGTAATCTAAATATTATATACCTCAAGCTATTTGTGCCTATATTAACAAACCCGATATAGACCCGAAACCCGAAAAATTACATGGGCTGAGTTTGAGCTAGAGAAAATAGAAAATTTATGAGCCGAGTTAGAGCCTATAACTATGAAGCTCGACGTTATTTGAGTTTGAGCTACTTAAAGCTCGGCTCACAAGGCCCGATTGACAGTTCTAGTTATTGTTGGAAAAAACTGAAAATTAAAATCAATTTTTAAATTTTGTAACCTCCGTAATTATGGAGTTGTAACTCCCGTAACGGAAATGCCATTAATTTTTTTTTATTCCGATTTTACCCTCACTCCCATCCTATAAATACTAGCTCATTTTATCAGTTTTAACACACCAAAACAAAATCCATTCTCTCTTATATCTTCCTATTCTTGAGTTCAAAAGGTGTTTCAGTTTGCTGCAAATAGGTTGGTGCGAAGCTCATTTGTATACCGTTGAATCCTGGGAGACAAACGTTCAAACAACCTCAAGCACGAACCGGAAGGGTGAGGGAGCGAATTTGTCTTAAGGACACTGTATTTTCACACAGGCCTCGGTTTGATTAATTGTTCGGTTTCTATTTAATTTTTCGTAAACATATATCATTGTGTTTAAACATTTCTTTATACTGTTTTCCTATACGAAATTTGTAACAAACTTAAGACAAATCAGCTTTCACTAACTTTCCTTAAAAGGAAAACTTTGTGACAGAAATTGTTCAAGGAAGTTACAAAACCTTTACTGGTTTTTACGGCCAAGGGAAAAGAAACAAATTTTTTTGTGTGATTGTTTAACGTTACAGTACATAACTTTGTATGTTATAATTGCTTAAAACTTTTATTATCGTTACTGTACGTTTGGTGGTGTTCAGTTGGGATTGATATATCCAAATTACTTTGCAAATGTTTACTACATAAGATTGATTGCAAGTATTAGTTTTGGATATCTAATATAAAAAGGTATTTTGTATACAATTTCCAAAATTGTTTATACGGTTTGAACAAAGATTTTTGGGATTCTTGAAAATTAGATTTGGCAAAAAAAAAAAAAATTTTCTAATTTGATTTCAAAATTAGTTATTAAGTATTTATCTTGAGATAGAAAAATTATTTGAAAGATTGCAAAATATTTTCGAACATAACGATTTTCGAATAAGAAATTTTGGAGAAAATTCTTTGTTAGATAATATCTAAAATTTTCTGAATTTTCTTCAAATTAATTTTTTTTTTTCTGAAATTTCTTCAAGGAATTTGATAGTTTGTTTTGGTTTCAGAAATGGCAACTGAATCAAACGTTGATGTGGTGGTTACTGAGAACTCATCTGGAGCTCCAGTACCAAACCAGACTGTGGCACCTTTGAGCCAAGCTGGAGATGTGGCACCTCTGAGCCAAGTTGAAAAACCGGAGAAATTCAACGGGCTGAATTTCAAAAGATGGCAGCAGAAAATGTTGTTCTATCTGACAACTTTGCGCCTGGTGAGGTTTTTAACCGAGAATCCGCCCAAGAAAGAAGGGGAGCAAGATACTGCCTTCCTTATTGCTCTTGATGGCTGGAACCAGTCGGACTACCTTTGCCGACACTACGTCATGAATTGTCTGAGTGATTCATTGTATGATGTATACTCTGACAAAAAGTCTGCAAAGGAACTTTGGGAAGCCTTGGACCGGAAATATAGAACTGAAGATGCCGGTACCATGAAATTCGTTGTGGGTCGGTTTTTGGACTACAAGATGGTGGACTCCAAACCACTTATGACCCAAGTGCAAGAATTTCAACTGATTCTTCATGAAATTCAGGCTGAAAAGATGGAGCTTGGTGAAACCTTTCAGGTGGCTTGTGTTATTGAAAAGTTACCCCCTGCATGGAAGGATTTCAAAAATTACCTTAAGCACAAGCGAAAGGAAATGAGCATGGAGGATCTTGTTGTTAGGTTTCGTATTGAAGAGGACAACAGGAAATCAGAGAAAAGAGGGCTCACTTCTACTGAACCTAAGGCTAATGTCGTGGAACATAGTCAAAGTTCAAAGTTCAAGAAGAACAACAAAGGGTCCAAGATGGGACCAAAAGGCGGTATTTCCAAGAAAACCAAGTTTCAAGGGAAATGCTTCAATTGTGACAAAATGGGTCACAAATCGGCAGATTGTAGGCTACTGAAAAAGAAAAAACCCAATGTAGCCAATGTTGATGAAGACAGTGGTGACGTGGACCTCTGTGCTGTCATTTCAGAGGTGAATATGGTTGACTCTAATCCAAAAGAGTGGTGGGTAGATACAGGGGCTACAATGTTGGGATTCGGTAAGAAAAACAGCCCTAGGCACAGCGGAACATAAAAAAAATTTCTAGGGCCTCTTAAAGAATCTTGCCAGGATATTCTCTAGTTGTATATATATGAATGTAAATAAATGACAGTATAAGTTTTCTCGTTTATACCTGTCTCCTTGCAAATCCTAGGCTAGCCAGATGAGCTCTGAATTCTGCCCCGGTAAGATCGACCCACACCTTTGATTAGCGCCCCACGTGTTGCGCCTCTACGAGTTGATACACCACAATATCACGAAAATTAATATATCCTAATCGACTAGAACATAGGGTATATTAATATCTAGGTTTTAGAACGACTTTGAAACGGAAAACAAAGACGAAAAATTCTTCCAAAGTGGAAGAACAGTTCGGCCGATCACAGGGAGAGGGAGAGAGAATTTTTGCTTTTCTTGATTTTGCTTGAAGAGTTGTGTGTGAGATATGAGACCTAGTCTATTATTTATAGATATCTCCCATACCCTAATCCTAATAGGATTAGGATACTAATTCTCCTACATGGGCCATGGCCCTTTTAATTTAGAAGACTAAGTCTTCTAATTAATTCATGGCCCACTTTAATTAATCTTTCAGGGCTTTATTTAATCTCCCAATCAAGCAGCCCAATTAATTAAATCATCTCCCAATTAATTAATTAAACTCCAAGTCTAATTAAATTAATTATTCCATTAATTAATTAAATCCTAATTAATTAATTTACTCATAAATTAAATTCCAATTTAATTTATAATCCTGATCCAATTCCAATTGGATCCATTTTCGTTCCATATGGGTCGACCCAGTCGACCCACCCATTTAATCGACCCAGTCGATTTTGACCCAGTCGACCCAGTCGACTGGTTCGTTCTTGTTTCCTCGCTTTCGCTTCATGTGTATTGTGTATGCCCCCGTAGGTTCACCACATAATTGGCCGTGGGTTGCAATTAAATTTTATTTAATTACTCGAGCAATTAATACTCTAAATTAATCGAACACTCTGTCGATTAATCATTCCAAAATTAGCACCCCTGCTAATTTGGGAATTCTCCCACACTCCACGGTCGATGTCCAGTCACAAGCCCATGGAGCCCAATCACTGGTGAATTAATTCAGTGAACCTTTTTATCATTTACAATTTCCATATACGACAAAATCTCTCCATCGATCAATCTCCCAGTCGAGACTTAAGGGTATGGTCTTTTATCGGATTCCCTTTTCTTTTGTCTTGACCTTATGTACTCTGGTCTCGAAATAAATTCTCTTTGACTTAATCTTTATGAGCTACTTACATAAAGTCGTCAGATACCTTGGCCAAGGATTTTACCAGAATTAATTTCTCACAGAAATTCATAGGAGAATTTCCCAACCTATCAAGTCGGGTCAATGGATCCTTTGTTGATGATATGAATCTGCATACGAGTTCCTCTATACCCAACATGAGTCCACAGAGACTTTCTGGCTATCCCCAGTCAGTCGGAACTCATATCAAAGTATAGATGTTCTCGCACCAGATAAACCCTATCATCTCAAGTTGTTAGGGATCGTTCCTCGTATACTATTGTAAATTGGAATAACTTCAACCCCGATATGCGACTACCGCTTCCATGGTGAGTTATTTCCTAATTGGGGTATTCAGTGCACTTGCCATCCCAGCAAGCCACCCACTTATGTGTATCGACTATCCCAGTCACGCTCGTGGACCCCAGCGTCCTCCAGTTCATCGGAGTATACACAATAGTGAGAGTCTAACCGAATCCAACGATGTCATATCTCGATTGGATTCTACGACTCTTGAATATGTTCTAGATCACGGCCTTAGAGATCAGTCCACGGGTTGTCCCATAGCCCTGTGATCTAAGGACTTCTATCCTTATGCGTAGACAAATATTACATAAGATAAAGCTGACCATTTAATAAAAGTGCATTTATTAATCTAAATTGAATAGTTCCTCATTAATTACAATTAATGCTAGCCATACAGCTGGCTTGCAGGACACTATTTCTATCAATCTCCCACTTGTCCTAAAGCCAGTCTTTTATGTTCTTGAGTCCCATCTTATGCAGATGTTTCTCAAATGCCTTTTGAGGCAGAGGCTTCGTTAGTGGGTCCGCCGTATTATCTTCTGAGTCGACACGTTCCATCTTAATGTCTCCTCTACCAATGATATCTCTTATCACGTGGTATCGTCTCTGTACGTGCTTGGATTTCTGATGAGATCTCGGCTCCTTTGCTTGCGCTATTGCCCCATTATTATCGCAGAATATAGTAATGGGCTCAACAATGCTAGGTATCACATCCAATTCCTGGATGAAGTTCCTCATCCAAACACCTTCCTTTGCTGCGTCACTCGCGGCAATGTATTCTGCTTCAGTGGTTGAATCCGCGGTTGTTTCCTGCTTGGAGCTCTTCCAGCTAACCGCACCACCATTGAGGCAGAAAACGTATCCTGATGTCGACTTGAAGTCGTCTACATCACATTGGAAGCTCGAGTCTGTATAGCCTTCCAATTTCAATTCTCCTCCACCGTATACCAAGAACAATTCCTTAGTCCTTCTCAGGTACTTCAAAATTGCCTTTACGGCTATCCAGTGCTGCTCACCTGGATCAGACTGGTAGCGACTTGTTACGCTGAGAGCGTACGCTACGTCTGGTCTCGTACATAGCATACCATACATTATGCTTCCTATCGCGGATGCATATGGTACTCGAGACATATTGCTTCTCTCTTCAGTTGTCTTTGGGGCCATAGACTTGGAGAGTACAATTCCATGTCTCATTGGAAGCAATCCTCTCTTGGATTCTTCCATACTAAATCTTTTCAAGATTTTGTCTATGTACTGGGATTGGGAGAGGCCCAGCAGTCCTTTTGATCTATCACGGTAGATCCTTATACCCAGTACAAAGGATGCTTCTCCCATATCCTTCATTGAGAATTGTGTAGACAACCATGCTTTAGTTTCAGACAATGCTTTTACATTGTTTCCAATGAGAAGAATGTCGTCAACGTAAAGCACCAAAAATTCAACTGTACTCCCACTGATCTTCTTGTACACGCAAGGTTCGAACATGTTCTTGATGAATCCAAAAGTTTGGATTGTCTCATCAAAACGAATGTTCCAACTTCGGGAAGCTTGCTTTAGTCCATAAATGGACCTCTGGAGTTTGCACACCTTGTGTTCTTCTCCTTTGGATGCATTTCCTTTTGGTTGCTCCATGTAGATCTCCTTATCAATGTCTCCATTGAGAAAGACAGTCTTTACATCCATTTGCCATATCTCGTAGTTATACCACGCAGCTATGGCCAGCAAGATCCGAATGGATTTGGGCATTGCGACGGGCGAGAAGGTCTCCTCAAAGTCGATACCTGGTCTTTGAGTGTATCCTTTTGCCACTAGTCGCGCCTTGTAGGTAATCACCTCTCCGTTCACTCCAAGCTTTCGCTTATAGATCCACTTGCAACCCACGGGAGCCACTCCCACTGGTGGATCTACCAAGGCCCAGACCTTGTTTGAGTGCATGGAGTCCAGTTCGGATTCCATGGCTTCGCGCCACTTTCCCGAGTCTATGTCTAGCATAGCCTCTTCGTAAGTCCTTGGGTCGGTTAGAGACTGTCCAGTCTCATGCAGCAGACCGTAGTACCTCTCGGGTTCTCTACGTTGTCTTTCTGACCCACGAAGTATCGGTGTACTTTCTGGTGCACTTTCATGCTCTTGTTCTCCCACTGCCTGTGGTGACGGATCAGCTCGATCGACCTCTAAGGCCTTTTCAGATTCAGTGACCTCATCTAGTTCTACGTTATTTTCTTTCTTGTCTACCAAGAAATCCTTCTCCAAGAAGTGAGCGTTCCTCGAGACAAATGTTGTTTGCCTTGTAGGATCGTAGAACTCGTATCCTATTGAGTTTTCCGGATACCCCACGAATTTGCACAAAGTGGATTTAGTTTCCAATTTATCTCCCACTAACTTTTTAACGTAAGCGGGAGATCCCCATATGCGCATGAATGCGTATGAGGGTGCCTTGCCAAACCATAGTTCGTATGGTGTCTTTTCTACGGATTTTGAAGGTACCATATTCAGTATCTTCGTTGCCGTGAGGAGGGCATGTCCCCAAAATGAAAGAGGTAAGTCAGTGGCACTCATCATGGATCGAACCATGTCCATCAAGGTTCGATTCCTTCTCTCTGCTACTCCATTTAATTGGGGTGTTGCAGGAGGAGTCCACTGCGATAATATTCCATGCTCTACAAGATAATTCAGAAATTCGTTACTAAGAAATTCTCCACCTCGGTCAGAACGAAGAGCCTTTATCGTATGACCAAGTTGATTCTCTACTTCCATCTTGAATTCTTTGAATCGCTCAAAGGCTTCAGACTTGTGTTTCAACAAGAACACATATCCATAACGACTAAAGTCGTCAGTGAAAGTGATGAAGTAGTCATAGCCCCCTCGGGCGCTTTTTCTTAGTGGTCCACATACGTCAGTATGTATTAAGTCCAATGTTTGCTTGGCTCGCTCTGGGTTTCCTTTAAACGGCAACTTAGCCATTTTACCCTTTAAACATGGTTCACATGTCGGCATTTCATCAATGCGATTGATTTCAATCGCGCCAGATGATGCTAACTTTTGAATCCTTGACTTAGATATATGTCCAAGTCTAGCGTGCCATAATTGGGCAGATATTTCATTATCTTGTTTCCTTTTGTTTTGTTGTACATGCATCACTAACTTAGGTGGTTCAATGGTATATAGTCCATCTTTTAGTGTACCAGTGAAAAACATATTATCATTCATGAATAACGAAAAGGAACCTTTATTAATAGTAAAATTAAAACCTTCATTATCCAAAACAGGAATTGAAATGATGTTTTTCACCAAACCAGGTACATAAAGAACGTTCCTAAGGACTAATTTATTACCACCTAAATCTAACTCCACTTCGCCTATGGCCTCGGCAGCAGCTCTAGCTCCATTGCCAAATCTCAGGATCCAATCCCCTGGCCTAAGTGGCCTTGTTGCTCCCATCACCTGTAAATCATTACAAAGATGAGAACCACAAGCAGTGTCTAGCACCCATGATGCACAGTTAATTGATAAATTAACTTCAACAAGGAATATACCTTTCGAGCTCTCCAAGAACTCTTTGCAGTTCCTCTTCCAGTGTCCAGGTTTCTTGCAGTAGAAACATTTCTGTTCACCAGACGAAGCTTTACGCTTCTTTCCCTTCCCTATGGGCCCAGATGGTGCTTTGCCTTTGCTTGAAGAAGCATTTCCTTTCCCCTTCCCTTTCTTTGTCCTTTTGGACTTGGATTGGGTCGAGGTAGCAACCATCACTGGCTTCTCTCTTTTCATGGAAGCCTCGGCAGTGGCGAGCATGTTAGCCAACTCGTGAAGTTCAACATTCATCTTGTGCATGTTGTAGTTCACTACGAATTGTTCGAATGATCTTGGCAACGATTGGAGGATTATATCCTGGCAGTAGGTCTTGTCCATCTTTACGTCAAGATGACCAAGCTTTTCAATAAGCCCAATCATCTTGATGCAGTGAGATCGAACATCAGCACCTTCAGCCATCCTCGTTTGTTGCAAAGTCTTGGCAGTTTCATACCGCTCATATCTACTTTGCACCCCAAATAAACCATTCAGGTGCGTGTAGATTTCAAAAGAAGACTTCATATGCTCGTGCTGCTTTTGAAGTTCATTCGACATGGATGCCAACATGAGACAACGTGACTGCAAGTCATCGTCAAGCCATAAATCCAGGGCTTCTTTCTCAGCTTCATCGGCATCCTTAACAAGTTCGGGAGGGGGCCCATAAAGGACAAAACCTCGCTTTTCAGAAGCGAGAATGATCTTAAGGTTCCTGACCCAGTCATGGAAGTTTGGTCCAGTCAATTTGTTATGTTCAAGTATGATGGAAATCGGATTCTTAGACATTATATCTACAAAATGACGATAGAAGAAATAAATACGCGAAAGATTAACTTAAAATGCACAATTCACAAACATGGTTTTTATTTGCAAATTACTCCCACTATTTTAATCAAAATCTTATGCCCCCACATAAGTTTCGGGAATTTAAAATATCCTAGCGGGCTTAAGGCCCAAATGCAATCTCCTAGTACCCACGACTCGTTGGCCATACTATTTGATCCACTTGGTGATCGACTACGTCAACGGTTAACCATCGCAGCTAACCCTTAAGTTCATTTAGCCTCATTTTTCGATATGGACCCACGACTCGTGAGACATCCATATTTACTAGCGTTAAATCATGTCCAATACTCGTGAAGAGAAATAGTTCAATCCTAGACGCCCCACGACTCGTGAGACAGCGCCTAAAACCTTATTATCCTCTCCCTTGGCACTAAACTCGTGCATCGAGGCAATAGACATATTATCTTCCTATAGATCGACCCACGACTCGTGAGACATCGAGATATATTCGTACAATCTGCCTAAGACCTAGTAATTGGATAGGCTCGGACCATAGACACTATTCATATGCGCCCGTTATTCGATTTAATATTCTAATTGAATTTTAAGTTCAATTGGAGGTTTCTAAGTGTGCGAGGTCTCATCAGATTATGCTTATCTTGTTTACGTTTTCTATCCTAAGCATGCATCTCATACATCAAAGAATAATTTGCGAAAAAGTAAACATTCATCACCTAGCAAGATATGATTGGTCGATTGCCCATCCTATGCGATCCATCACGAGCCACGTGATGAATCAATTGGTCAGTCTAGGGTGAAAAATTAAATGTCCTAACTATTACAATTTTAAACCCATACATCATGGGCCTTCTTGTAATATCCAGCTTGATTGGGCCTCCATGTCCTCCAGGGAAAATGGGCCTCCATGTGGATCTCCAAGTCTTCATGAGGTCTTCTCGGCTCCAAGCCTAAACTAAGTCTAACTTTTAAAAATAAATGGTCCTATTCTATTACATTTGTTTGCGCAAGCAAGGGCACCAATCAGGCCCATTTAATTACAACCCAAAAATAAATAAACCAAAAAACAACACAGGGCTTAAGGGCAAAAATCGACCAATCCACATATTCACTCAAGAACATGCATAAATTCACATAAGGGCAAAAATGTAAATTTACCGGCTCCATTAATTTTAATTCATAAAATTTATCCAAGTTAATTAATTTTGAATTAACAATTAACCTCTAAGATTAATTAGCTCTTGCTTGAGCTCCAAGTAATCTACAAATCTATCTTGATTAAGATTGGTTAATTAAGGTAATCTAAATCTCTAAGATTCTTACCTTATCCAAAACTCTAAGTTTCCCAATATTCCCAAATCTCCAAGATTCTTCAAGATAATCCTATTTTGTTTAGATTAGTTTAATTAAGGTAGTGTTTAACTCTAACAAGACAACTACCTTATCCCAAAACTCCAAGTTTCCTAATCTTCCAAAATTCTCCAAGATTTTCAGGACTTTCAAAATAGGCAGAATTAGAGTCCAAGCAGAAATCAACCAGACGAGGCCAATCTCGGACTGCCACGTAGGACAGCCCACGCGAGACAACCAAGGCGGCGCGTGAGCTGCCTGCGGCAGCAGCCGCTGCACGCGGCTGCGTGCGGCAGCGAGCAGCCGCGCACAGCAGCGAGCAAACAGCAGCCCGAAGGCTGCTGCTGTGCGCAGCGTGTGCGGCTAGCGTGCTGCCAGCACGCTGCCGTTGGCAGCGGCTTGCGGTGGCCGCCCAGCCGCGGTGCGCTGCCGCGCACCGCCGCGTGCCACCGCGAGTCGGATCTAATAAATTTTTTTTTTTTTTTTTTTGTGTTTCTTCGATTACCCACAGATTTAATTCAACAAACCCAGTCAATTAAATCCTAATTCAAAATAACATCAACTTGATAAAATTTTCGAATCCTAAATTAAACATTAACTCCAAGTTAATAATAAAGTCCTAAAACATGCAAAGTTATAGAACTAGCCACATAAATCAAACATATGATTTATTAAACACAGAATTCGCAAATTCATATATATACAAAGCCTAGAGTTGGCTCTTATACCACTGTTGGGATTCGGTAAGAAAAACAGCCCTAGGCACAACGGAATATAAAAAATTTCTAGGGCCTCTTAAAGAATCTTGCCAGGATATTCTCTAGTTGTATATATATGAACATAAATTAATGACAGTATAAGTTTTCTCGTTTATACCTGTCTCCTTGCAAATCCTAGGCTAGCAATATGAGCTCTGAATTCTGACCCCGGTTGATCGACCCACACCTTTTGGTAGCGCCCCACGTGTTGCGCCTCTACGAGTTGATACACCACAATATCACGAAAATTAATATACCTAATCGACTAGAACATAGGTATATTAATATCTAGGTTTTAGAACGACTTTGAAACGAAAACAAAGACGAAAAATTCTTCCAAGTGGAAGAACAGTTCGGCCGATCACAGGGAGAGGGAGAGAGAATTTTTGCTTTTCTTGATTTTGCTTGAAGAGTTGTGTGTGAGATATGAGACCTAGTCTCTTATTTATAGATATCTCCCATACCCTAATCCTAATAGGATTAGGATACTAATTCTCCTACATGGGCCAT